>KE790055.1:1399-19105 GCA_000465285.1 Eidolon helvum
GGCGAGGCTCTGCCCAAGCCCATGTTTCACATTCCTTAGAAGTCATGGTGGCCAAGGGGACAGGGCAGCTGATGAGCAGTAGGATCAGGGATGCCAGAGCCAGGAGATGCCGGCCACAGCAAGGGGCCTCAGCCCCAGGCGTGAGAGGCCTAGACAGAGCCAGTGAATGCAACGCTCTAACCCAGGGGTCCCCAACCCCCAATACCAGTCCGTGGCCTGTTAGGAACTGGGCCGCAGGAGGTGAGTGGCAAGCAACCAAGCGAAGCTCATCTGTATTTGCAGGCACTCCCCAGCGCCAGCATCACCGCCTCAGCTCCACCTCAGGCCATCAAGCATTAGAGTCTCATAGGAGCACCGGTCCCTGGTGCCAAAAGGGTTAGGGACCGCTGCTCTAACCGACAGGGAATCTGCACATTAATCTAAGACCACCATGCTGCCAGACTGGTATGTGATCTGGAAATGTCAATATCATTCTTAGAAAGAAAGAAAAAGGGATGTAAATCTGCCAGAAAGTGTGCACATGAGTATGTGTGAGTATGTGGTTTGTGTGTGTGAGCATGTGTGTGTGCATGCATGTGTGTGAGTATAAATGTGCATGTGTGTGAATGTACACATGTGGTGTGTGCCTGTGTGAGCATGCGTGGGAGCATGCATGAGCATGTGTGCGTGTGGTGGTGTGTGTGATGTGTGTGCACATGCATGCGTGTGTCTGCCCTGTGCCTGTGTGCGGACAGTGCAGAGATGCAGTTGTATGCACAGGCTCTGGCCTCCTGTCCTCATTTGCTCACCTGCCAGTTGGTGAACTCAGGCAGGTGCTTCGACCTGCTATGCCTCAGTTTCCTCATCTATAGAATGCAGGTACTAACAGTACTTAATTCATGGGATTGTTGTGATTATGACGATTATTACCTGAATTAATACATAGACAGTACTTAATGCTTGGTATAGTATTCACACTCAGTAACTGTGAGCTATTCTGCTTACTTTTGTGTATTGATCCAGGTCAACTAGCTGATGAGTGTCACCTTTCCTTGACTTCAAACTGAGGCATGCAGGAATCCCTGTAGGTCACTAGACTTACAGCTAAATCCATCCATACAGTGGACATGTATGAAACACAGAGCCCGGGCATAAACACAAGACCTATGCTTTTAAGTAGATTCTGAAAATTCACAACAAGGACCTTCACTGAAACGTCATCCCTAAGAGTCCATGCCAACGGACCCTTTATTCATTCAGCCACCTTATCACAAGGTCCTTCAGATTCTTCATCAGCCAAAACCTTTAAAACTGGTCCAATGCGACCCACCCCATGCTCTCCGGCCTGACGGCAAGGAGATCTCAGGGGACCGCAGGGCTCACACCCCTAGCTTTTCAGATCGTGTGTACAGCCACCCGCTTCCCCGACTCCCAGATAACTTCACTGCCTATTTTTACTCGTTTATGTAGAGATATGTGCATAAATGAACTCATTTTAACATCTTTTCTTTATTTGGTCATAATTGCTCAGAGAGAGAAAAACGCATCCTTTCCCCTCAGAGATGCAAATCTTCCGTCAATGGGTACAACGAGCAGGGGATCTTGGTGATATGATTGGTGATAATCATCAAATACCATGTAACGATCAAAATGGCACCAACAGTAACGCCGGAGCGGTGATAGCCTCAGTCTTGCTGAGCACTTGCATGTGCTGGGCATGTGCTCAGTCCCCCTTGCACATCCGCTCGTCGCGTTTTGGTGCAGGGACAGAACTGCCTCTTTGCTGCGATCTGATGGGCCCACTTTGCCTGTTCAGGTGTGTGGAAGCGGGGCTGAGGGGCCGACAGCCCCGGCGGCAGATCCAGAGTGTGGGCGCGTCCACGGGGAGAACAGTGCGCCTGCCCTCGGCACCGAATGCCCCAATCCGCTTCTCACACATCCACACACACACACACGTGCCCCCTGTGTAATTACCCCAACAAATGTGCAAAAGGGAAATAAACTCCGAAAGACTGGCTTACAAAAATAGCAAAATGCGCAGCACAGACCCGCTCTGGATAATTCATGCAGGAAGCATGGAAACATCTTATCCTGATAAACTGTTCTTTTCGTCAATTTGCTGACTATACACGCGCGTGCTCATGCACACACACACTCGCATGCACATGCTTGCACGCATGCACAGGCTGCCTCTGTGTGGCTTGTATCGAGATAAGGAAATGAGGAGAGCCCAAGTCTGAAGGACGGCTGTGCCCTTGGGACCTGTCGGCTTCGGGCTGGGAGCCTGAGTGGCTGGGCTGGTGACCACTTTCAGGCAGCCTTGGGATGTTTTTCAATTCAGGCTGTTCGGCTTAATAATATTTAGCAAGTCCCTGTCACATGCCAGCACTGGGTGAGCCAGGGTGGAGTTACGGTCCGCGGAGGCAGCAGACCCCCAGACAGGTGAAAACCTGACAAGGGGGCATGATTACAGTGCTGAACTGGAGGATCAAGTGGGCTTCCTGGAGGGGGGGTCCGACTCTTGAAGGTGACTATGGTGGCCGGGGAGGAGAAAGGGCGTGGCATTCTGCACAGAGGGAACAGCAAAAGCAAAGGCGCCGGGCAGCAGGAAGTGGAGCGTGGACAGTCGGATTGGAAACACGAAGGCATGCAGCGGGGCAGCCAGACCCGAAGGGAAGGCCCGGCCACCTCGCCAGGTGACATCCCCACTTGGCCACATGCACTTAAGGTCTGTTAAGTGCCACCTCCTCAAAGAGACCTTCCCTGCTTCCTGCCTTGACTAGATTAGAGCCAGCACTCTCAGCTCTCCCCTGTCTGCAGGGCGCTCCTAACTCCGAGGGTCAGAGAATTATCCGTCACCGGGGGTCACCGTCTCCCCACTAGACACTGTGGGCTCTCGTGTTCACTCAGTGCCTAGTACAGTTCCTGGTACATATGAGTTGCTTAATAAGTGCTCGTTGAATGAATGAATGGATGGATGGCTGAGTGGTTCTTATAACTTATCACGGGCTAGCTGGATGGTGGTGAGACCGGAAACCAGGAGACCGGCTGGAGAGCTAGTGGAATGAATTTGCCTGAAAGATGACCAGGGTCTGAGGCATAGGGCAGGAAATGAATGTGTCAGCCGAGCTAGAAGGCCGGCTTTGATGGATCTGGGTGTAGGAGAGGGAGAAGTTGTCTGGATAAGGCCCAGGTTGGGCCCGCCTCCTGGGCAGGTGGCGGGCCATCTGCTGAGATGAGGAACAAGGGAGATGGAACAGGTTTGGGGAAGAGGAGGCGAGGGGTGAAATGAGCAGATTGTGGACACAGTGAGTCCAAGTTCCCAGAGGCTCAGGACGTTCCCTTCCCGGAAACAGGCACGGTGACCCCCGTGGCCACCCCCGGCATCCTCTCCGCAGGCAACATCACCATTCGCATCTGCAGGCAACATCACCATTCGCACTGACCCCCGAAGCCTGACCAGTCCCGGTGGGGCGGGGACAGGAGTGCAGCCTGGGTAACGAGGACTGCTGGTCTCACCGGGAGGACGAAAAGAACCGGTGCTGCATGAAAGGGATTGAGGCAGACTCCCCAGACAGGCCGGCGGGCTTTCAACACCTGCGCTCATCCCTAACAGAACCCTTCTCCGTGACTACAACGAGTCTGTGCCTGGAGCTCAGGCCGGGACTGACAGCGTAACCTTCTGAGGGAGGGAACCGGGGCAGTAAGAGGGCGGCTCCTTGACCTCTGTAGCCTGAGTCCCAAGCACATGCAAGGGGACGGGGACAGCTTCTACCTGGGGTTCAACCGCCAGCCTGGGCACGGGTCAGCCAGCCTCTCCCTCCAAACCTGGGCAGGCCCGAACGTATACACATTGGCAGAGGAGCGCGATAGAGGGTTGGACAGAGGTCAAGAGTAATCGCCTCTGGCCCTGCCGGCCTATTCGCCCTGCAGCGTCAGTCTTGCTAAAGCACCACGTTGAGCTTGACTCTCTCCAACCCGACAACCACCAGCGGCTCCTCATCGCCTTTGGGGTGAAGTTGAAGTCCAAAGCCCAGCACTCAGAGCCCCTTGAGACTGACCCCCAACCTATCCCACCAACATTTCAGCTCACTTCCCCCCACGAGGCCACTTTGCTCCAGCCAAACAGGTCTCCTCACTGACTTGAGTCCTCAGAAACAGACAGAATCGTGGACCGTTAGGCATGGAAGGAATCTTTCACTTTACAGACGAGGATATGGAGGACCGGAGAAGGAAGGTAAAGGATTTGCCTTAGGCCAAGGTCTGGGCCGAGTCTGCAGGACATTCATTCATTCATTCAACATGTATTAAATGCCTATTTTCTGCCAGATACTCTCCTGGTTCAGGCAAGAACATGAAACCTAGGGAGCCAGGCACCCTAGGTGCTCAATAAATATTAAGAAGGTGCTTAATAAATATTTGTTAAATCAATAAACACACATGTCAGGTGGTGACGGTGACGAGCGCTGTGAAGAACAGCGCAGGGGACGGCGTGGAGACCTACGGCGGAGAGACACTTTCATCGAGGTGCTAAAGGAAGACCTCACGGTAGGCACGCCTTTGAGCGGAAACCGGAAAGAAGCGAGGGCTCCCTGGGGAAGAGGGGTCCAGGGGAGGAAGCAGCAACCACGGAGGCCCGGAGGCAGGAGCCCCTTAGGGAGCCAGGACACCAGCAGGGACCTGAGTGCAACGCCGCAGCGGGGGAGCGCCAACGCCCCCGCCGGGGACGGGCAGCGGGGGAGTGCCAACGCCCCAGCCGGGGACGGGTTCCGGCTTTTACTATGACCGAGAGGAGGCTCTGAGCAGGGGAGGGATGGGGGCCGACTTGTGCGAAGGCGGGAAGGGTCAGAGAGACTCTGGGCAGTGTGACAAGAGCACAGCGAGCCACAGCAGCACTGGGCCGGGGGTCCGGGACGTCCCCCCACCTGGCTTCGCGAAGCAGGTGGGCAGGTGTTTAGGTGGGAGAAGCGTGTGTGCGCGCACGCATGCGTGTGCGTTGGGTAGAGGAGAAGGAAAGGAAGAGAATAATAGCTAAAAATAATACCCAATAGTTATTAAGGACTCAGTATATGCAGGAACGTTTGGGCTAAATATTAACTCATTTAATATTTGGGCTAAATATTAACTCCATTCCCCATTTCACAGATGAAGAAACTGAAGCACAGAGAGGCTGAGTAACTTGGTTGAGACCAAACTTCTGGTAATAATAGAGGGGGCATATAAACGCAGCGGTCCGGCTCCTGAGTCTGCCCTTCTAACCACCACATGACATCACAGAGAGGGAAGTTTCCAGGGGGAAGGAGAGGCAAGGCGGGCGGGGGCCCGGTCAGGCTTCCAGAGCGAGGAGGGCTCTGGCACTCCCCTTCCTCCTCACGGTGCCCCGGAGCTAAGGAAGCCCAGGCCGGGGCTGGGTTGGACACACTGTGTATGGGAGACGAGGGTCACATCTCAGCTCTGTGGGGTCCAGGGCCTGAGGATGGGCCCACCGGCCCCCACAGACCCCCATGCTGCACCTACACCCCAACTGCCTAGGTCATCCTGAACTTGAATCCTTTTCCAAAGACCCCCGTCCCACAAGATCTCAACCCACGATCTTATGCTCTCAAAGCAGGTTTGAATCCACCTTCACAGCATTCGCCATGCTGTCATTCAGTCGTTCTCAAACTCGCTCATTACCTGAGGAGAACAAAAAATGCTCAGGGTCAAGTACACTCCTCACCGATTAGATCGAACCAGGTATTAGTATTTCTTTCACCTCCCCACACCCAGCCGCGTCCTGGCGTTTCCAATGTCTGATCAAGTGTTCGAATCCTTATTGTAACTGAACGCTTCACTGTCTCTCTTCTCCGAGCAAGTCCCACGAGGGCAGGGACAACGTTTGCTTCCTTTACTGCTGTTCCCAGCTCCTAGAACAGCGCCCACACAAAGTAGGGGCTCAATGAAACCTCTCAAAGGACAGCAGGAAGGCGGGCCGGGAGGGAGGAGGGAGGGGTATCCCACTCTGACAAACTTATCTCAGAAGGGCAGCAAAAGCTAGCTCAGGAATGAAGAGAAGAGCGAGGTCAGTGCGGAACTGCTGACCAGCTTCACCCATAAAACCTGACACGTTTCCACCTCTTCTCACTAACTATGGGCGCCCAGGAAGCAAGCAGCCTGGCTGGTGTTGGCTCTGCCTCTCACCAGAGGGAGCAGTTAAGACTCAAGAGTCTCAGTGTGCGTCCTCCTGCACACAGTGGGGCTCACAGGTCCTCCGTGCAAGATGGCCTGGGAGCACCAAGACCAAACCCTCAGCCCCTCTCCAGATGGACTCAGGTTTTCATCACGAAACTCAATCAGGGCCTCATCTGACCCTAGAGTACACATTACTCCGTCTCCGCTAAAGTAAACTTCTCTCCCGTCCCTTCTGGAGAGGTTCATTTAATAGCGTGTGAAATGAAATGTCAACAAGAATTAGAACAATTGGCATCCTAATCCCCAGCAAATGACAGGCAGCCAGGGGCAGGCGGCTCCCACAGCTCCACGGGGAGCCGGCCTGGGGATCTACACCCCAGCTCTGGGCAGGGGGCCCTTCTAGGCTCGCAGTCTCCCTGCTTGCAACTGGAACAAGGTCTTTGAGCTTCTGAAGGCAGACCGGAAACTACCTTTGATATAGGAAACAGCTTTCCTCTGACACACAATGAGCAAGGACAAGTGTTCCCCAGGGTGGGATGCAAGAGCCCATCAGTCACCCACCAGGGGTAGAGTGGATGAAGCAGCCTTGACCTACTGCCAATTGTCATCAGTTCACCTTGCCCTGCATGGCCAGCTGCTTTTCAAGGTTCCCGCATCTGGGGACCCAGGGGCAGAAGAGAAAAACGCCTCTGCCCTTTGCCCACCCGACCAGAGGGGCACAGGCCATGCTGACTCAGTCTGGTGACGGACACCATGTGTGTTTATTGGATGCTGACGATGAGCCAGGTCCAGTGCTAAAAGTTTTGTGTGCTTTTTTCTTTCTACCTGCTCATTCATTCAAACACTCCCTCACTGAGGGTCTACCCTGCCCCGGGCACAGCGGTGAGCGAACAGATACAAACCCCTGCACTGGAGGAGCTCGCGACCCTGTGGGGTCGGGGAGGAAGCAGCGGAAACGTACGTGGGAAAAACGTCTGGTGGTGAACTAAACGGTGCCCACGATCGTGGGGCGCCGAGCCTCATCGCCTCCCGCCTCGCTTCGGGGTACGGCGGTGTGGTGCCAGAGGGCACGGGGTGGCACCCGCAGGTCCCTCTGCCCTGCTGCCTCGCGGCTTTCTCTGAAGGCTGGGGAAGCCCTCCATGCTCACAGAGGCACAGCCAATGGCAGACAGGTGTCGCGTGCTCCAGGCTCTGTGTGTGTCCTCGGGGTGACAAATCTGAGGCGTGCCTACACAGTCCCTCAGAGATCCCCCTAACCAGCTCACCAACCAACGTGGGCCTCTCCCCCTTCCCGTCTCATGCCTGCCACCTGGGCTGGCCACCCACACTTGGTAGCCCCCAAATGTTGGTCTCAGACTCTGTTTTCAAGGAAATCCACACTAAGACATAAGATGACACATATTAGAGAGAAAATGAAGTCGAAAAGGGAGTGGAGCTTCAAGTCAGGAAAAAACCACAGCATTTCCATTTCTAGATGAGGACATGGGGCTCTGGCTCCGACTTCCCAAGGTTAGTTACTGAGAGGCAGGACTGGGGCTCTTTCTGGTGTGAAGGTGGGTGCTCTTTAGTATCCTACCCCTCGCCCTTCACCTGGGTGAAGAAGCAGGGCTGGCACTGTACAGGCGTGGGGCAGACCAAGGCTGCCATGGTGGATGGAAAGCAGGCGGCATCCATGGGAAATGCTGGGGGACGAGCCCTTGGAGCAGGGAAGGGGCCAGGCGGTTGGGAAGAAGGGGGACACAGGAAGGGGGGAAGGGCATCCTGGGAGGGGAAATGGGTGCTGAGTGTGGGGAAACGGGAGTCGCATTTCAGGCTAGTTGGAGAGGTGGCCATTGTATTGGAGAGGGGAGTGGTGAGAAAGTGTCACCCCAAAGGGGACTCAGAAGCAGTGGAGGACCCTGGCTGAATCGTGGCCAACAGAAGGCTATGAACAGGGCAGAGGCGCCCTGGCCCCCATCACCTTCCACTCCACTCCACTCCTCCATGGAGAGCATCAGCATCAGGCCCAGCCTCACCTAACCACCAGGTACGGCCCTAACACGTCCCCGGCACACAGCGCCGTCCTCTGCCCATCAGACTGGAAGTGGTTAAAGCTGGGGGAAGCCCAGCTGCTGGCTCATAGGAGGAAGACCTTTCAGAGGAGGAGACTGCAGCCCAGAGAGGCGAAGTGACTTGTCTAAAGTCACACGGTGAGACAGGAGCAGAGCTAGGCTGCAGCTCGGGTGTCCTGACATTCTCTCTGGGCTGTGGCACCCTTCCCCTTTCTCCCGGGAGAGGGGTTCTATCTGCATGGCATTCTGCCTGCTCGTGCCTCTTGTGGGCCACTTGGACAGGCTAGAGCCTGGAGGAAGGAGGCTGGTGAGGGCAAGGGGTCACGCCGAGGCCTTCACGGCAACTGGAGACGCATTAAGACTTCTAAGGCGCCATCACGCTGCCCTGTGAGGTGGCAGGGCAGGCGTTATTCACCCCACGTTACGGGGGAAGAGAAGGAGGCTCAGGGCGTGCACCAGACCCGGGAGTGGCATGGCCACGACCCAAACCCACAAACTCTGATTCCAAGTTTCATGCTTTTTCCAATTACTCCAAACTAAACCCAGCCGGGGCCTCCAGCGATTACCTTTCATTAGCTTCAGAAAAGCCTCTGCTTTGGCGAGTTTCATAAAGGACTAAATCTGTCAGGGAAACATAGAGACAGGGCCCTCATCCATCTTCTCGACAACTATTTATTAGACTTATTATTATGTAAATACAGAAGGGGAGGCGGAGCTACATTAAAAGCACTATCATGGGCTGCCTCTTCAGGCAAGGGGTAGATGGCGGGGAGCTGGAGGGAGGCCTGGGTCCCTCTGTGCCCCACGGAGGCCCATGGGGAGGCCCAACCGAGCGGGTCGGGGGTGTGGGAGAGATGGGACGCAGGCCACTCTGTGCCTCCTCAGAGCTTGCAATTGCTGTGTGCTCGGCATATGCCACTGTCATTCCATTCCCAATTAATGAAAGGTTAAGACACAATTAAAAAGCCAAATGGCGCCTTTGATTGCAGCAGCTTAGTCGGGGCCCAAGGACGCCTTCCCAAGGGGCCGACACTCCCTCTGTTCTTGCAGTGACCCTCCGGGGGGTGGGGCCCCACCCACCCTGGCCTGGGCACAGGGCGAGCCCCAGAGCCCCTCCGTGGCACCCCCTGCCCAGCCCGGGGCGAGCCCCAGAGCCCCTCCGTGGCACCCCCTGCCCAGCCCCCTGGGCCTCCCAGCAGCCTCCGTGAGGGCAGGTGCACGGCACCCTGTGCCAGGGCTTCTGGGTGCTGTTCCCGCCGCCCGCGATCGCAGCCGTGCTGGCTCACTGGTCCTCGTGGATCCCCTGCGGTGCCTGGCACACACAGGGAGCTCGGCGAATGTTCCTTCTTGAACACGAAAATATAGTCCCTGGAGGTAGTTACACTCCAAGAGGAGGGAAGTGAAAACAAATATGGGCATTTCAGCCATTATCATTGCAGGAGGCCCAGGGCGAACCCCACAACAGAGGTGGCAGTCAGCTCCGTAGCCCACAGCGCCTGCCCGGCCCAGCTCTGCACACAGCACACAGTGCACCCGCCTCCACCACTCGGCTGTGAGCACCACGACGATGGGGCTGGGTCACACCCTCAACACACAGTAGGTCCTCAGTGGGGGAAGGGAAGAAGGGAGAGAGGAACAAGCGTTGGTGGCCTGAGCCCTGAGCCACAGCAGGCCCCCCCAGGGACACACAGCGGGCGCCCTTGTGGGAGCAGAGGTCACCTCAGGATGAGGCAAAGGCAGCACCACGGGGCACAGCCAGCAGCACACTGTACAGAGCACGGTGCCCATCAGAACAGGGCACTAGCCACCAGGGTGGACACTTGCTTCCACTTGCCCCTGTCCTGGTGCCCTTGTGCAAGGCACACCAACCACATGTGGTAGGCTTGTGTGGTTCAGATGGCACAGGAGGGGATTCTGGGGGAATTTACAGAAGACAGATCTACACTGGACTACCTGAGCAGTCTCGGACACATAGTTCAGCCTTCAAGGTCAAGCGCATGTCCTATGCGTCCTTCTATGGTTCTCTCTCCCTAACGAGGCGATGCCAGCTCTAGATGCTATACTGAGAGACTGACACATATAACCACCCCCTTTAATCACTGCAACAATCCTGTGAAACAAAACTGTTATTGTCCACTTCACAGATCTACTGAGGCTTCAGAGAGGTCCAAAGCATGCCAAAGGCATGGCTCATAGACATAAGCTGGAATTAGAGCCTGGAGGAACGAGGAGCTTGGCAGCCGCGCCGGCTGACACAGGGAGGCCACAAAGCACTCAGGCCTCGGCCAGGTCTCAGCCTCAGCCCTTCCCCACTTTCTCAGAACTCTGAGGTCCTGGAGCTCTGGCCTTGGTTGGCTTCTGCACTCAGGTAGCTCAGCAGCTGGTTCTTTTCCCAGGTGAGAACCTTGAATGAGGTCCTGAGCCATGAGCAGTGATGGGGGGTGAGAACACCATTTGCTAAGAAACCGTCTTCCTGCGCTGCCCAATGCCCGCGCCAGCGAGGGCCCCCAGGCCTTGGCGCACGGGCCTTATGGCCTCTCCCCACGCCCGCGAATGGCACAGGGAGCGAGCACGGATTTGGGCGTCGGATGGAATGGGCTCGAGTCCTGGCTCCGACACCTCACCACTGGCCCTGCGGTCTTGAACAAGCCTGTTTCTCATCTGAGAAAAGGAGACACAACCCACCTCATTGGGTACGGTGAGAATTAGCCGTGCTAATATGTGAATAGCACCAAGCTCAGTACACAGCACATAGTGGGTACTTAATATACGGTAGCTGTTAGCCTTAAAAAATTGTCAGCTCAGCTTCCCCATGGCATTGTGTAAGTGCAACCAGGCGTTCTGGAAGCCATGGTGGACCCACGCTCAGAGCGTAGTGGGGACACGAAGGAGAAGGGGACTGATAACATCCAGGGTGTGTGTGTGTGTGTGTGTGAGACAGAGAGAGAGAGACAGAGAGAGACAGAGACAGAGAGAGAACGGGGGGTGGGGAGGGCTCCACAACCCCTGGTCTAAGCCGGTGTTCAGCTGGTGGACAGGAGGGCAGATGTCCCAGACAGAAGCTGAACGAGGCAGCGAGCCATGCCGCCACACACCCCGTGGAGCGGAGCACAGGGCTGGAGCAGAGTCCGTGCACGGTGAGTAAACAAGACGGGAGAGAAGCTGTCTCCCTTCGCTGGAAGAAGGCAGACAGACTTTCCTTGACGACCGGTCAAGGCCTCCGGCCCAGGGCCTGCTGGGGCTCACTCCCGTCTCCATGTCCCTCCGGTTTGCCGATGCCTATTTGCTCCTTACTTCCACTCACTGGACTGAGACCACCACATCCTCCCTGTAATATTCCCTCAGAAACTGACAGATTATTATTAAATACTGAGAAAAGAGAACGCAGAAGGTTATGTGGCTCTTCGTGTTTGCAAAAGGCTTATCCACATCCTGCTAGAGCTTTCTTTGTCCCCTTGCCCACCCTGCATGGGAAGCAAGTCATGGGGGCCCCACTGGGGAGGCAAGGCCGAGGACACAGCGGTGTGCTGGCAGATTCATATGTTCGGTCACCCAATCAGTAACAGCACGTGAGGTGGGATCGTGAGTCAGGAACTCTGTCAGGCTCCACAGATACAGTGGCAGATTGAGGACGAGTCCTTTTTTCCCAGAGGGCCATTGGGCTGTGCTTAGATAAGTGAGGTGATTTGGCCAATTCCTGTGTTCTGGATAACCAGTCAGACATTTTTAAATTTATTCATCGTGCAAGGGATTACCACGTATCACTGTTCTAGGTGCTGGGCACACAGCAGTGAAACAAACAAGGTTCCTGCCCTCATGGAGCCTACATTCCAGCAGGGGAGACAAGAAAAACATAAATAAAACACTGGTCAGCACTTTAAAGTTTATAAGACACCTCCTCGAACATCATCTCAATTCTTACTTCAGTCCCAGGATAATGGTATTTTGGGTATTCTCATTTAATAGATGAAGGAATTAAGACTCAGAGGGGTGAAGTGACTTGCCTTGAATCACACAGCTAATCAGTGAGACCAGGACTCAAACCTCAGTCTTCAGACACGTGAGATCACGTGGTCCTGAGGAACACTCTGTCAGGATAGCGGTGCTGTTGGAAATGCTGAGAAGGGAGTTCTCATCGTGGGGCTCTCCTTCCTCTGTCTGGGGCTTTCGAGGGGGCTGCCAGCATTTGGAGGAACCTCACATAGTCTCATAGTGGCTGACAAATGACCCACGGTAGACCATCTGTGTAAGAATTGTCACAGGGATCTGGGAAGTGCTGGGCTGCGATAATACTTGTTATTTGATTTGTTTTTTATTTATTCGTATTTTGTTTTGCTTTGTAACCCTTGTCTTGGGTATGATGACATCTCTCCAATGAGATCTGTGGGCATTTGTATGTGAAAGGGACCAGGCAAGCAGACAGGGAAAGGTGAAGAAGGGCGGGAGGTAAGAACCAGCCTCCAAAGAGCCTTGTTTGGCCTCCACTTATTCCTTCCATAAACATCTAGTGAGTTCCCAGTGTGCCCTGCGGCAAAGCACGGCCAAGGCAGGCCCTCTTTACCTGCTCCGGGAAGCTGCCCACCACGGCCACTGGGCAAATGGGTTTACCTGCACCCCGCCACATGTCTGGCCTGTGCCCTCACCTGCTCAGTCTCTACGGAAAGGTCTATGTCAAGGCACCGGGCTGGTGCTGGGCATGGAGCCCCCCTGCCAGAGGTAAGCGTGTTCCATCTGTTAATGGCTCCAGCTTCTGGAAAAGCTGCCACAGAGAGTGCTTAGCAGCAAACAGATCACTCCCCACCGAGCCCTGTGTGACTCACCAGGGCAGACAGCCAGCCTCCCGGGGCAGGAAGGCATCTGCCCCCAGGGAAGCCAGCGAGGTGCGTGGGACTCTGGCCCACACTTAGGACTGATTTCTTCCCCTCCCCACAGCCTGTTGAGCTATTCTGTTAGTTCTTCCACTTATTTTATGTTCTATGCAGGGTTGGAGAGAAATTCCATCCCAGTTGTGTGGGGCACTTCCCCAGAGAGGCTTGAAAACCCCAGACCCATTAGCTGAAAGGCTGTGGCCGGGGCCCCGCCGCTCTCCCCCAGCAAGCAGACCGCCCCCCGCCCCGCCTGGCCCCTCTACTGCCACCAGGGCTGGCCATGCACTGCAGGGGACAGCGAGGGTGGGGAGAGATGGTGGGGGAGAAGATGGAGGGAAAGGTCTTCTGGAAGGCAAGAGAAGGAGGAGGAGGAGCAAGCAGAGAAGAGAGGTAAGTGCAACTGGAGAAGAAAAAAAAAACGTAGACGGTTTATCTTGGTGGGTCTTCTAGCGATCCTTTCCTTGGGGCCTAATGTCATCTCCAGTGTGGGCAGAAAATCACAAGCAGCATTTCTGGGCCTCATCCCAGGCGTCTAGCATGTGGGAGAGGCACAGGTGTAGCACTCGGCTTTTGTCCCCAACGGGCTGACAACTGGGAGGAAGTGTCCGTGTGAGCATCATGCGTTCAAGGTCCAGCACGATACAAATAAAAGTGCTTTCTCTGGGAGTAGAAAATGGGTGACAGTGCCGACTCCACCACCCGCAGCTGGGGAGTGAGCCTGGGCCTGCACCGGGCTGCCTCGTGCCTCAGTTTCCCTTCCTTACGATGAAGACGATCCACGTCTTGCTGACCTTGCATGGCCAGGGGGACCCTCAGAGGAGACACTGTGGGTGAAAATGGACTGTAAATTCTAAAAGTGGACAGACACGCAGGAAAGGCAGTAATGGAGGGACGGATACTGAGACACCGAGGCCACGCGGACGGCGGTCAGGTTCACGGAGGCCAGGGCGTGGGCTGGGCCGGGTGAGATAAACAACCAGTTTTAGACGAGAAGAGATAAGAAGATGGGAGGCTGGTGAGGGGACCCCAGAAGAAAGGCATATGCTTGTTTTATTTGTGGGACAATTAATTCAAAATTCTGTTTTCGTTCCTTTGCCTCCTCTCTCCTCCCTCCGTCCCCACCCCTGGCACTTTTGGACGATTCTTCCTGAGCAGAACAGGCTCCTATCTTCCTAGCCTTCTGTTTGATAAACTTTTACCAATAATTCAGCTCTTTTTTTTGATGTCATTCCCTCCAAGAAGCGCTTCCTGATTCCCAAGAATGGGTGTTCCAACACACACCTTATGTTAGTGTTTTCTAGACGTTTTTACTGTGACTCAAAATAAGAAACACATTTTATATCACACACACGTCAATATATAAAATGGAAACAAAAGCTTCAGAGAAACAACATTTTCCCCGTATTCTGGGTGTGATCCTATAATACCATTCCGGATATTTCTATTCTGCTTTATTTAATATTTTTTCTTAAATGCTGGTCATGACCCACTAAGTTAATTTCATGACCCACTAATGGGCTGGTCGCCCGCTGTTTGACAACACCGCCTTCTGCTCGCCCCTGTCGTGGCATTTACTCCCCGCACCAGACGCCCATGTGGCATTTACTTCCCTCCCCAGACCCCCGCCCGTTTGCAGCCCCGCAGGCCTGCAAACTCCCGAGGTCAGGCATTTCATGCTCCCCCTGGGACCCGGGCGGCAGCACTGTGCTGGGGACCAGCGAGTGCTTTAAAAATGTTGACTGGATTAGTTATTGAATGGAGGGATGTGTGACCAGAGCAGAGTAGTGCAAAATTAGAGTGGGACAGAATTACAGGGCCGTGAACAGCAGGCGGATAATGGTGAATTTTAAGAGAGCAGCAGGGCAGAAATCTCCAGCAGGAGAGGAGGCGGACCTGACCTGGGCGCTGGCTGCAGGAGCCAAGAGCAAGGGCTCTTCCTTCTGGCTGCAGGGAGAGGTGACAGGTGTTATGGCTGAGAGCTGTAGGGGGTGACAGGGATTAAGTGGCAAAGTCTCTGGCCTGGAGGCAGGACACCTTGTGATAACTGCCCTACCCAAACACCACAGTCACAAGAGCTTGTGACCACCTACGATGTGCAGGAGCCATACCAGACCCTTTGTGTACATCCACTGTTTACAACCGCAGGCCCAAGTAACTCGCCCAAAGTCACATAGCTGGTGAGTGGCCCAGGTCGGAGCAGCCCGAGTCCTTGGCCCAGACACTTCGCCAGCACCGGTTCTCACCTCCACCTCCTGTCCAGCAACGTCTATGGCTCACACAGTCTATGAGCCCCCAATTTCTTCAGAATTGGGAATCCTTTATAATGAGTTCCCTGCCCTTGTGGAGTTCGCATCCCAGAGAAAGGAGGGAGCCAGATGACAACCAAAGAAACATACAAAATCATGCCAGGAGATGACCTGCGGCTAACAAGAAGAATGAAAAAGAGCTGCAGTTAGGCTACTGTAGATGGGGCAGTCTGGGAAGGTCTCCTGAGGAGGTGACATTTGACAGAGACTCAGGGAAAAGCTCCACAGGAACACCCAAGGTTACAGGGTGGGAGGACGAAGAAAAAACAGCAAAGAGAGTCAAAGAAAACCCATTAAAGAGCACGAGCGCCTCCAGAAAGACAGCGGGGGACCAGGGAGAGAGGAGAGAATGATTCAGGCCCCAGGAACAGCAGGAAAGCCTGGAGGCATGAATGTCCTCAGTGAAACACCAAGATTATTGACGAAACACTGCTGAGCCCGTGCTGTAGTCTGCCAGGGCACACCGGCACCCAGGCCGACAGCCCAGGCCTTGGGCATCGTGGAATCTTCTGAGAACGCGCCTTGGTCCATCGACAGGACACAGCCAGCACCTCTAGCCCCTGGGGGTAAGCCACAGGGTAAGGGATCCGCGAGGTGAGAGCTGCTCTTGGCCTGGACTGAGGCAATGCCACCTTCACGAAGCCTCCTGGAAGGAGGCTGCTTGCTGTGTGGCTGAAAGTCTTTGCTTTCAAAAGGGTCCTCTCCTCACTCCCCGCCCCACCTTTGCAGGACAGGGCACACCTGGAAGCCTCTTCCACAAACCCAGGTGCCCTCTCTCTCTCTTTTGGCCCCTCCCTCTCCCACATAAGATCTGAGAGGAGGAGAAAGGAATTCAGGGGCGGGGGGCAGCTCTGACAGGGTGATTCATCCTGCCCCAGCCCACGCTTCACCACCTTGCATCTCAGCTTGCAGCTCCTGGCATCTTGATAGGGGTAAGAAGTTCCTGGGGTTCAGCTGCCACTTTCCTGCTTTCACTCTCCACTCAAAGCCATCGTGGCTGGAAAAGGAGGGACCAGCCCTCTTGGCTTCTCCCATTCACATGTCCAGGGGAGGGAGGAAGCTCACTCCTCCCCAGAGGGAGAGGCTGAATGCTGGACAGAAGCCTGCCCAAGGTCATGCTTAATGCTCAATGTGAGGGGACCCAGAAATGTCCATGCTTGCCCCTTCCCTTGGCAAGGGGCCCAGCACCTCCCAACCACCCTCAACTCATTAGGCTTAAAAAGCCAGCAAGAGAGAAGGGGGTGAGGGGGTTCCATGGTTCCCTCCTCTCAGCTTTTCTTCTTGCAGAAGATGCTCTCCAAGTCATTCCCCAATCACATGAAAAAGAAAATAATAATATCATCAACAACATTTCATTGAGCACTTACTATATTCCAGTCATTATCTGAATGCAAACTCATTAAATCCTCACGAAATAGGTACTGTTACCACCACTGTATGGGTGAGGAAACTGAGGCACAGAGAGGCTAATTAACTTACTCAATGTCACAAAGCTGGTGTAACTGGACAACAGACTTCTTTAGTCTCAGCTCCAGACAAGGCTCCACATCAATATCTACCATACTCTCCAGAGAGCGGCAAGGCCACCACGCGGGATCTGAGCCGGCCACTCGCCCCACCCACCCACGAGGCTGGGGTCTGGACACTGCACACGGATCACTGAGGAGAGTGAGAGGTGTGCTCTCAGGGCTCCCTGCTCAGGTCCCGCCAAGAGTGAGGGGCTTTAAGGAGACGTCTAGAGTTTCATGCGGCTCCCGTGCCCTTGGGAGACGTGGAGAGCTGTCTGATTCATGCTCCGATGACCTAAAGGGAAAGCGATGTATGTGCTCACCGGCAGCTCGAACGGCCTCCCAGGGCGCTCCCAGGTCTGCGGGCAAAGGCGTGCTTCCCGTGGGCCCGGGTGGACCATACGCCTGGAGAGACGCAGCCTGGAGGGTGGCGGGCCCCGAGGGAAGTGGGAGATGGCCCAACACGCAGCGCTGAGCAGGGTGCTGGGCGCCCAGTCAGGGAGAGGTCGTTGGGGGAGTCTGCAGGGGCTTCTTAGTGACTGGGGTGGGGCAAGGGTCTCCAAAGAACCCTGAAAGTACCCTCCAGGGAGAAAGAGTCAGCTTTGCACACCTGCTGGGCCCAGAGAACTCGGAACTTCCACCCCCCGCCCCTGTGCTCCTTCCACTGTTCCACACTGGGAGGGGGGTGGAGAGGCCCCCGGAGGGGGTTTCCTCTGGCCCTCCAGATCCACCGTCCACCTTTCCCAGGCCGAGCCCGGGGCGGCCGGCCTCCGTGGACTGCAACAGGCTGACTGGAGGGGAGGGCACGGGGTCTCCTTCCCTG
>KE790060.1:0-20813 GCA_000465285.1 Eidolon helvum
TATAAACCTAAAAGTAACAAACAACACAAATAAAAGAGCTTCATGGACATGGACAATAGACTAGTGGTTTCTAGAGGGTGGGGTGAGGGGACGGGGGAGGAAAAAAAGAAAAAAAAGGACATCAAAAGAGTGCTTTCTGCTCTGGTCTTCATATTATTCTTTTACTCTGTTGATATCAAGCAATGAAAGGCATTAGAGGGTTGCAGTTAAAAGAATAATGTGGCATAATTTTTCAAATGGGCTGCTGTTTACAAGTTGGGAGCCCTGGTCAGTATCTGTATTCAAAAGAGATTCTAGAACTAATATGTATAACATTAGTATATTAATTATGGTACAAATGAACTTATTATAGTAGGGAGAAAATGAAAAAAAAAATGTAGACAGGATGATTCAACCACACCAAGGTTACTGAGAGTTAGATGCAAACTGAAAATGTCACGGGCATTGGTGAGTTTGATCTAAGAACTTTCGGTGGAATTATGAGAAGAGCCTGCTTCCATAAACTAGAGAAGAGAATTTAAAATAAATTTTGGAGATATAAGATAGATGACTTTTTTTTTTTTTTTGAGAAAAATCTGAAGTTAAAGGGAGTAGATAAAAGAGTTAAATGACATGAATGGAAGTCTTATTTACACTAAAATGCATTTACTATTAATACGTGTTTGCATATAAAAATTAATGATATAGTTGAGAGGAGAAATTAACAATTGGAGAGAAATAAGATAATCTGGAAGCAAATTTTTAATATCTACTTAAGAATAGGAAAGAGAAAATGAGGAGTAAGTCTAGCTAGAGTTAACTTCAACTAAGGTGGTTACAATAGAGATGGAGGCAAGTGGACTATTGGAGATTAATTTAGAGTTAGAATCAAAAAAACCTGCAGAATCATACATGAAGTTAAGCTACAGAATGAGAGGAATTCAAGATGCAGCAGAATGACAAACTGGAGGTATCTGGAAATATTTACAGAGGAGAGGGTGATACTCTTTGCAAAGAATAGTTTTGGCTCCATTATCCTTACAATTCTCATAGTATGTCAAATAGTGGATCTGATGGTCAGAAGAGTTGACACTGAAGATCTGAGCTTGAAGCCCTGAAACAAGTGGTTTTCGAGGTCTTTCTAGAATCTCCTGCAGTTACCGAGAATCTCCTAGAAGCACTCACCGACTGTTAGTCTTCATTGGCGATCTCATGGTTCACGTGAACCTGTCGGTCCACATGAGGGGCTCCACTCCCTTCCAAAGTACCAATGACCTTCACTTCTTCATTCTAAAATGTGCAAGAGTTTCTTACACTGGTCAGCTCCAACACAAAACCATACAGAGAAAAGGATTCTAGGAAATAGCATTCAATGCCAAAGAAGGGAGTGGCAGTATTGTTGAGTCGGCAATAGAAAATCTAGCACATAATTTAAACATCTTATCCTTGAGGTAGTATTTAAGCCATGGGAATGAGTAACTTCCAGGAAGAAAGAGAACAGTAAGACAAATACAGTAGAGAGAGAATGGCAAAGCTCTAAGATAGAACAAGAGTAGCCAGCAAAATAGCTTGAAAATAGCCGGGGTGGGGGGGTGAGACAAAAACAAGAATATGATTCCCCAGAATATAAGAGAAAATCTGTGCGTCAAGATGAAGGAGAAGATTACAGTTTCTAACATTACTGTATGTTATTAAGAAAAGGAGAGAAGTTTTTACTATTTTGAGTGATAGGGAAATATTTAGTGACTTAAAAAAGAATAATTTCAGTAATGGCATAAGGATGTAAGGCAAATAGCACTGGCATTTGAAAATTGATTACGAATAAGTACAGTCACAAAATATGAAGTTCCTCCTCCACAGAAGAAGAAAACTTGAAAAGTAATCAAAGTCACACATGGGTTCAAAGACATTATTGCTATTATTTATTAGATGATAGATAACAAAAACTTGTCTATATGTTATTAGGAATAATATCTTTGAAAGAACAAAAACTGATGCCAAAGAAATGGGCTAGCATTTTAAAAATAGCAATCGATATTTAGAGTGCTTAGTTACAAATATTACAAACTTGGGGATCAATGAGCAATTGCTGTTAACATGAATGGAATGATCTAGAGAAATCCATTCAAGTTTATGCAGCATATGGGAGAAGCCTACAATGATAGTTCAAAATAACGTAAAGATTTGGCTCACGTCATATTTAATACAATCAGTCTCTTTTTAACTCTGTCACTTAGGGTTTCTCAGTGAGGATATTTCATAAACTGCAATTTTGTGAGAGATCATGACAAAGTAAAGACGTTTGAACTTTGCATCATGCAAAATAAAGATGTAGCTTGCCCTAATGGACCTCGACTAAGCAGGCTCGTTAGCAATTTTGATAGACATCTTTTAGCTTCCTTTGGCAGTGAGCAGTGTTAGTGGGGACCACATTTATTTGTTACGTGAATTCTTAGTTTAGATCTGACACAGGGGCAGCTGCTGAGTGTTGCCTTGCACAGAGAGGGAGAACAATTGGCTGGCGACGTCCCCTCCCTTCTGATTTACCTGCCCTGACCTCTTTTATATTCTATCAGCTGCCTCACAAAAAAATAAACAAATTCTTCTATAATCATAGTAAATTGGAGGATTTTTTAAATTATAAAAGATGACTATTTACTATATCTTGACTCAGATCTCCCATAGGGCTTTGCTGTTATAAATGTCGGAAAGCATAGACAGTGAAAATCAGACACAAATTATATTATGAAAGTTCCATATATTGTGTGATTTTCTCATTTAGTGTTATAGAATGCCCTTCTGTTTTATGTTTAATTATTGTGTGTGTGTTTCACACAGACATCTGAGAGTAGTGTGGCAATTTTTGAAGATGAGTCAAATTTTAGGAGAGAAAGATTCCAGGCCTAGGCCCATAGACAATTCTGATGAGGTTAGTGATGAAAGATTACAATTTTCTTGGTTGTTTCTCTAGAGTACAAAGGGACCCACACACAAATACACACAGAAAAAATGTCTTTACAACGCAAACTAATGATCAGTGAATTTTACATATGCTGATAATCCAAATTTTCCTTTCCTATTTTGCAAAATCACACTCATTTGTCAAGCAAACATACTGATTACTTTAAAATAAAATGTTATATTCTATTTTTAGATTTCAAAAATATTATAACTACATTGTTTTAAAAAATCATGTTCAGCAAAAGAGCTCAGGAAGCAAATTTATTGGCAGAAGTTATTACTCAAAAAAAGATAAATCACACACGGTGAGAATCTAACAATGAAGGGATGCAAAGTCATAGTGAGCAGAAGACTAGGACAAGATGAAAACTTCCTGCTCTCAAGTGGCATGATAAATCTTTGCATCAATAATATGTCAGTAATGTGTCATTATGCTGAAGAAGTTTGGGGTAATAAAGAAAACGACGGCTCCCTTCTCTAGGTTGAAGAGTCAACAGCTTTAATCAATAAATATTGTAATGTCTTATTTGTATGCTTTGCAAATATTGGAAAATTTAGAAAACTTTTCTAGAGCAGCAAGTCGTCCAAAACTTAACACTCTCAGGTTTATTTAGTTTTCTTTTTCTTTCTATCTGGAAGTTTCTCTTGGAGGAAATGGGTCAGCATCTGTACTGACTGTTGCTTAGTGACTATGGAAACTAGCCTGCTCAGAGGACATCTAAAAATCACATGAACTACTTGATTTGCAAGACTCTAGAGAATATATTTTTGATGTTAAGTGACAGAATTTTCAGATTTAGAAGGAAAATAACTCTTTGGAAAACCATGTGGCAAAAGAAAATAAAAGGTTTTCACTGCTGTTTTGCCTTAAAAGAGGCATGGTATTGGCAAGATTCAAGTTTTATGGAAATCACTGTTTTTCTCTTTCTTTTAACACAAGGGTATGTTCAAGGAAGACGTCACATTACTCTTTGGTTTAAAAATGAATAACTGTTAAATATAAGCATGTCTATTTGTGCATACAAAATGTCTGTCTTCTAAAGTTTGATCCAGAATTAAATATATAAAAAGATCAAGAACAGGTTTTACAATAGAGATGATTTTCATTGTTTACTTTTATGCATATGTGATCTTATGAGAAATCAAAAACCAAAATACGCAATCGTAATTTTGTAAATTCATAAATGCTTAATATTTTCTGAACCTGATTATCTCAACAGTAAAATTCAAAATTTCATACAAAATTGTGTCTTAGGCTGGAGTTTTATTCATACTGCTTTAGCTTATATTAGTAGCTTTACTATCCAACATTTATAGTAATATTAGTGTTGGAAACAGCTTGAATCGAAAACAATTTACTACCTTTATTTTAAGTAACTCTATAGAGCCAATCTTTACATGAAGAAAATTCTATTAGGGCTCAGTCCACTTATTTAAGATAAAATTATTTTGTTTGCCATTTGAATTAATATTTATAAAAAATAAATTTAAAAAACTCCAAGAAGTATAAGCAAAAAATGTCCAAGAAACAACTTTGAGAACTTCCATCATAATTTGTTTAGGGAAGTAGATTGACAAAATTCAAACAGCCAGAAAGAGGTACGGAGAAACTAGAAGCGTATGCTTGCCACTAAATCTGGAGTAGAAACAGGACAAGTGCTGTTCAGGATGCTGCTGAAAGACCTAAAAATAAAACTAAAAATTGAGCATCGTGAAGATCAATGTGAAGATCACATTGGCAGTGTAAAGATCAATGGTAAGAAGAGCAGGAAAAATGTTGAAAAACTCAGACAGAATCCCAACTAAAGTGACTGGAATAAAGTGGTGTATATCAATATGGTGTGCCTCCATTTTTCCATAATTGCATTATTTTGTATTGAGTAGTTATTTTCTAGGGTATCCTTTTTTTCTCTTGTTATATTTTGTGATTGTGTGTGTGTGTGTCCCCCCCTGTGTGTGTGTGTGTATATTCACATATATATCTGTGTGTGTGTGTGTGTGTATACACATATTTGAGCTAGTCTTTTAGTTTTGAGCTAGTCTTTTAGTGGTTTTTCTAGAGATGACAATAAACTATTCAATAGGTTACAATCTAGTTTAGTATAATACCAGAACATAAACATTTTATGTCATAACATGAACATTTTATGTTCAATAATATAAAAAAATCTTTGTTTCTATATGACTCCACTTCTCTATGCTGTTATTGCCACAAATTATATCTTTACACATTGTGTGCCCATTAACATATAATTACAAAAGTTTCTTTATGCAGTTTTGTTTTAAATAAGATTGGGGAAATAAGAAGGGTACAAACAAAAAAACACACATAGTATATTTTATTTTTACCTATATAGTTTCCTTTACCACTAGTCCTTATTTTTTATGTGGTCTCAAGTTACCTCTTAGTTTCTTTTAATATCATTTAGCATTTTTATAGTGCAGATATGCTATCAATAAAATGTATCAGTTTATTTTTAATCTGAGAAATTCTAATTTTTCTTTTACTTTTGAAACATAGTTTTAAAAAGTAGAATTTATGTTTCACAGATTTTTATTTTCTTTAAGCAGTGCGAATACGTCATTCATTGACTTTTGGCTTCTGTGATTTCTGATGAGGAATCACACATAAATTTTAATGTGGGTCCCTTGTATGTGAGATCAGTTCTTCCTTGCTGCCTTCAGGATTTCATCGTTTTTGGATTTTGTGAGGTGTGTTTAATTATGATGTGTGTAAGCACAGCTTTTTTTGATTTTTTTCTACCTGGAGTTTGTTGAGCTTCTTGGATGTATCAATTAATGAGTGTCTTTCATTCACTTTTGAAGGTTTTCTGCCATTATTCTTTGAGACCTTTTTCTGTTCCTCTTTTTCTCTGTCCTCCTTTATTATGCCCATTAGTATGCTTGATTGTATCTCACAGGTCTTTGAGGTCTGTTCATTTGTCTTCATTCTTTTTTTCTCTATTTTCCCCAGACTGGATAATTGCAAATGATCTGTCTTCAAATACAATGATTCTTTTTTCTGCATGCTCACATCTGATGTTTAGCCCCTGTAGTGGTTTTTTTTTTTTTTTCATTTTAGTTGTATTTTCAACTCCATATTTTCTGTTTAGTTACTCCCCATAATTTCTATTTCATATTTATATTAAAATAGATGACTTAAAGTGTTTATCTAGTAAATCCAATGTCTGTGCTTCCTCAATTTGTTTTAATCACTGTTTTTGTTGTTGTTATTTTTCATTTGTTTGTTTTAATCTGGGCCATAATACTCTCTTGTTTCTTTGTGTGTCTCATAATTTTATATTGAATTCTGAACATTCTGGATATTAGAATATGGCAACTCTGGAAACCAGATTTTCTCGCCTCTGCAGAATTTATTATTGCCACTTATATTTTTTTTAAACAAATTCTCTAAATTAATGTTTTAAAGTATGCATTCTTACTCATATGTGGCCACTACAATGTTTTTTCTTGTCTTTCTGTCTAATGATTAGAAAAAGTTTTCTTTAAATACTTGGAATCAAAACAAAACAACAATAACAACAACAACAACAAAAAACAGTCATAACTTGTTCTTTGTGTGAGTCTACAGAGGGGTTCTGTGTCTGTGTGGGTGTACCTTTAAGACTGTCAAGTCCATCTATGGCCATGCCACCCTGAGCAAGCCCAATCCCATCTGATTCCAGAACCTAAGCAGGATTGGGCCTGGTTAGCCCCCCCCTGGGAGACCACCTAGGAAGATCGGATGCTGTGGGTGTAAAAAACAAAAAAATAAGGAATCGTAAACTGACAAGGTCCTTGCAATCTCCGAGGTCAACCAAGGATTGCCTCATCTAAAAAAAAAAAAAATACTAGGTCAAGTTTACAACTCATACTTAATTCCTCCTCTTGCTTGTGCAGTCTCAAAGTCAGCCAGATGTGATAGGTTAGGACGCTTCTGGTCTTTCCTAAGCATGTGCACAGTCTTGGGCATGTGTTTATTCTAGTTTCTCAGGAACATGTCAAAGTTTTTCAGAGCCCTTATTCCCCAAAGTGGCTACTACCGAGCCTTTCCTTTCAAGTATTTTGGCTAGTTTATTATTTGCTGCAACTATTAAATATTGCCTAAGCCATGGTGACTAAAACATTTGCCTGTAAACATTTTAAACAAATGTCCCTGGGTAGCGGCTCCAGCAAAAGGCACATTTCAGTCAGGTGAAATAAAGACAAGCCTTTTAAGTGGGTCTCCAGGAAGCCACTAGACTGATTAACTAAGAAAAATTTGTGTATGTGTTCCATTGTTCCATTCTTTCTGTACTAATTCTGGGAATATGGGCTGTTACTTTCAAAGCTATCAGTGAGCTGGGGAGCAGAGTGTGGATGTAAAATAAGTTAAAGCCACAAAGCTCACCGCTGTTAATGAATTTTTTTTTTTTTTTTAAACTGAGAAAATGCTCCCTGGGTTGTGGCAAGCTTTTGATTAGTTTCCAGTGCTCTGAAGATGTTGACTCTGACAGTTTTACTGCCCCCCCCCATTGCTTTTATGCATGGACTGTTTTTTGGAGTTTCTTACTGAGAAGGAGAAACATCATTGACATCACTCTATTGGCATACTTGCAAAAGGAATGTTCATGATGAATATTATAGAGAATTATTTTTCCTACCAAACTTTTCTTCTCTCCCCACACACAATCTTACTAAAATTACATCTTAACTAGAGCATCTTAACTATTCTTGATTAAAATGTTATTCTTATGTATAATTAAACCTTTAAATATTTGGCTACTTTCATGGTTTCTGGGCTAAACTAATATGCCTTCCTTTCCTTTTTTTCAAAAAACTTGATTTAAAGTATTTTCAAACATGTTTGGGAATAGAGATAGGTCTTCCATAGTTAGGCTGCGAAAATTTTACTTGTGATAACCATACAAGGATCTGACATTGGCTGCTAGGTACTGTGTTTATATAAAGTAACTCTGAGCATAATTTTGGGAAATTATGAAAAATTGATGATGAAAATATATAAATGTATATACAAAGTAATAACAAATATTTATTTTTTATGAAGAAACAATTATTAGAAACATTAGATGTCTGAGAGAAATCAATATATACTACAATATTTTCATTTTATATTATAAAAAAGATTACATGATTCATGTTTTTTCTTCTTCTTTTTTTTAAACCAATATTGTGTAGGTTTCTCAGAAGAGTAAATCACATATTTGACAGAGGCTCTCTAAAATGACTCATGGAACTTTTAATAAAATAGCCACAAATTATACAACACATTTTTAATGGTTATTTTTTGAATATAATTTATCAGTTATAAAAATCATATTTATCATGGTCATCATCATACATTACACATGTAAAAGTTGTGGTTTTTAATCTGTGTTTTTTTTTCCCCCTTTGTTTTCCTCGAACCTCCTAATAAGGCAGTCACATTTATAATTTATGTATTATTTCAAATCAAGATTTTAAAATACAAATATTTGCTTAGTGTTATATGACTGAAAATATTGTGGAGGTAAGATTGGAAATTTGTTCTCTCAAAGTGTAGTTTAAGATATAATTTAATATACTACACTGCACTGACATTCTTAACTCTCTACTGTACTGTAAAACAGTTCATGGGAACTTCAATTCATGGACTGAATTATAGAAAAAAGGAAGGAAGAATTGCCAAGTGATTAGAACATGAGCAAGTCTATAGAATGCATAGACTATTTCCTGGAAAAATGTGGACTTTTAAGAACTTATCTAATCTCATTCTGTTGCCAGTATTTCCAACTGTGAAATGGATTTAACTGTTTCTAACTGTGAAACAAATTTCCCTGAGAACAGTATTTTTCCATTTATTTTTAATTGCTTTGAGATACTGACGAGATGCACTATAGAAAGAGATGTATTATGCTTTCAAGAGATGTTATCACACATTCTTAAACACCAAAACTGCACAGCTTACTACTGTGTAGAAGTGGGGGTTCGTAATGTACTTTGGTAATGATGACAGGCATTATATTCAATAAAGATAAATGGAGATGTCAAAAATGTTCAAGAATACTCTATGGAGAAGAACTATTATAACAAATTAAGATAAGAACACAATATTGTTCTTATATACATTTTCTACTAAAATACCACTTAATAGTCGAGATTGTAAAGAGCATTTAAAGGAAAAAAATAGAGATAATAAAAACATTATTACTCTTCTATATTTTTAATAATAATAAATATTTCCTGATTGAGTTTAGAAAATTTAACTCGAAAATAAGAAACTTTTAGAGAATAAGATGTCCAAAAGCAATTTAAACAAGGAGCTTTATCGAGAAAGGGATTGTTCATTGACAGTTTGGTTAGGCTGATACACTGTTATTCATGCATCTTTCTATGGAAGAGAAGAAAAGTGGTAGAATTAGCTGTATTGTCAGTGGGGGGGAAGAAAAGCTGCCAAGTTTTAACTCATTCTATAAAAAAAAAAAATCAGAAATAAGCAACTCCTCTAGTGAAAAGAAATCTTATCGCATTTATTGCCTTAAAAGGACAGATAAGAGTAAAGGTCTATTTTCTCTGTTCACAGATAACTGCACTTCTGATGATTTGAGGGCGAGAACTCTAAAGTGTGATAACAAAAACTACCATATAGGGCGATTCTAGTAGGTTTCCGAGACTCACTTTGCTAATATAAAAAGGCGCAGGGATATCAAAGAGGTTTCTGATCCAGCACAAAACAATAAGTATATTTTCTGAATTAGCAAAAAGCAGTTACATAGCAGGTACCACAGTAGGGTGCTTAGGTTTGGGGTCCGATTCTGCTGCCCACTAGCGGTGTAATTTTCGAGAGCTATTGTGATAACATCTCTGCCTTAGTGACCTTACTGTCCTTGTATAATGAGAAAATAACCTATCTCCTATTATTGTTATACAAATTAAATCAGTACATATAAATTGTTTAGAACACTGCCCATAAGTCAGGATAGTTGTTTGGAATCCTATAGACTCGTATAGCTTAAAATCGTATTTTACTTCTTCTACATATGTAATTCTTATTTCACCGCATTCCTCAGTTTGAATGTGGCTTCTATTTTGAACTATATTTTGTGTAAGAAGAATAGGTGGCTGCCTTAAGTCTTTCATGTCAAAGAAATCTGAAGGTCACCAATACCCGACACCTAACAACACTCCCTTCAAAAGAAATTTATGGGTTGGAGAAAAAGTTATTTTGCCATTTCACTAGTTCTTAAAATTCAATTATAGAAATTAATTTTTTTATAAAAGTTTTTCTTCCCTGTTAAAATACAAATATCTCAAGAAAATATATCAAGTTATCAGTCAAGCATGCTTTAATGTAAATGAATGTATCGACTATCTATATAAATACCAAAATCAATTAATTAACTAATTAATTAATTAGAGAGAAATTCTTCTTTTCCATCTTTTCTTCCCCCTCCTGTTTGTGAATAAAATTGTCTTAGAACCACTAGATTCGGGACAACACAAGGTAGGCTCCTGTCTGGTGGTGGGCGGGGGACACACTGTTGCTTGGTGTGGGGTATCAGAGCGATGGCAGAGTAAGGAAGGCATCCAAATGGGAGAGATGTTCAGTGCGAGGAATCAGAGGTCACGCTCGGTGAAGAGCCGTGTGTGCGGGAGGACAGCCCACCTAAGTGTCGGGGCCTGTGGGGGAGCAGAGCACGTGTACCAATGGGATGGTCTAGTGTGGGAAGTCAGAACCAGAACAGGAGAGGAAGGGATCTATGTGCAGGTGTGCAGAGCCAAAAGAGAGTGTCCAGTTGTAGGCAGCTGTTGATGGAGGTAGTCAAAACCCAAGTGTGGTAAGGACAGTATTCCTGCAGGGACATGCAATGATAATGAGATTGGTTTTAGACAGAGAATTTGGTCAGAGAAACAATAATATTCAAATTATTGAATTACATTCAAGCTAAACCACACAATCTGGTTTCCTTTTGTTGAGGAAGACAGTCCAAATGTGTAGAGAGAGAAAAGAAGAATACACTGTCCAGAATTGTATTGTAATGCATTATTTTCGATTTACAGATAGATACAACAATAACTTGATTAAAATGAGTGTGTAAATGTTCATGTGTGTGTATATACATATACTCCCTCACTCTATTAAGAGGACTCAAACCAGAAACACTCTGAAAATGATGCACTCACCTAAGGGCCAGACTTTGGTTCCTCAATAACATTTTCGAAGGAGATCATGCCCTTTGGAGAAACAGAGGATTCCAGGGCAGGAGCAAGAAAGTCTAAAATGTTTCTAGAAAATCTTGTGCAAGAAAGCAAGGGTCACGCTAGGAGGGAAGGGAGCATGCTAGCAGGACACAGATGCTACCTTGAAGAGGCTCCCACTGGTCAGACATAGCAAATATAAAAATAAATAATCATAGCAGTGGATTGAAATTTTTTCAACAAAGAAATTATGGGTCTGTTCTTAGATAATTTATTAAGGAAGTAAATCGAAAGACTGATGAAGAACAGAATATTTATATAGTTTCATAATACCATTCCATAAGGTGTTTATTGATTATGATGAAGAAAATCATAACTTCACAGTATAAACTGGCCAATATCACCTTCATCAAGTGATTAAAATGAATATAATCTTTCATGGAACAAAATTGCACACTACCCGAAGGATGCAACAAGAATACCACACCCTTGCTTCTGTGTTTCTACCAAAGAAGCACAACCTGTATCTAATTATGAAAAAGCATCAAACAAACCCATATTGACTGAAATTCACAAAATAATTATCCTGTAATATTTTTAAAAAGTCAAGACCACATATTTTTTCTCAAAAAATATTTGTTAGTTTTTACTTGCCAAAGAATAAGCTATGCCATGAGGATATAGCGGTTGGCACTATAAATAAAATTCTCTGCTTTCTTGGAAAAAAGAAACAAAAATTAATTGTGTAGTAATTTAGAAGGTATTATGTTCTGTTATGGAAAATAATAAGCTGGAAAAGAAGATAGAGAGTAAGAAAGAGGGAAGAATGCAGTTGTTATAGATCACTGAGGATATAGCACTGAGGAAATAACTTTTGAGCAAAGACTTTTAAAAGGTGAGAGAATGAGCCAAAAGGATTATCTTGGAAAGAAGATGGGACAGCAAGTACAAAGCACCTGATGAGAAGCACACTTGATGTTTAAGGATGAGCAAAGAGGTCAGTGTAGCTAGAGAGAAGAGAAGGCGCACGAGAGAGATGTAGGAAATCATTCAAAAAAGCAACAGGAGACAAGATATTACTCACCATTGTAAGGATGTTAGTTTTTGCTAGAGCGGAAAGGGAATCTTTGGAGATTTTGAGAAGAGAGGTGTAATTGAAATAATGTTTAAAAAAATTACTTAGGCTTCTGTATAGAAAACAGAATGTTCAGTTGTAAAAGTCATAAGAACAATTACAAGGGTAGAGCAATAATATATCCAAAGAATGATAAAGACTGAGACCAGAGATAGATAAAGGTATATAATTTGACTTCAGGTATATAGGTATGTCAAAATGATTGGCTGATGAATATGAAATTTCTGTGGAAAAGATAAGAATAACTCCAAAATTTGGAGTTTAAGCATTTCCAAGATAAACCAAAATGAGAAGATTGCTACATAAGGATATTTGATGGGTGAAATTAGGAATTCACTTTTGGGTATTTTGAAATATTAATTAGTCACCAAGAGGAAATATTCAGTAATCAATTGGAATATAAGGATACATGATACAGGTATCATATTCAGGGAAAATATAAATTAAGAATTGCCAGTGTATAGATGCTGTTGAAAAAATGATTAGACTGAATTAGATCACCAAAGGAGTGAGTATTGAAATAGAGTTTCAAACAGAGCACTAGATAACTCCAAGGGTAAAAATGAGAAAGCATCTAAGAAGACTGAAAAGGAGGGAATGTTGAGGTAGGAAGGAAGCTGAAAGAGGGTGCCATTCTGGAAATAAAATGCAGAAGACAGAAGAGTGCCTGTGGAAATGCAACTGACCAGTTAATATAGGAACCACAACTGACCATTAGATTAAGCAGTATGGACATCCCATGACCGTGATGAAAGCTCAAAGTTTGTGCTGTTTGATATATATTCTTTAATCAGTACAGTCCACATATGCCCATTTCAAAATGCTTGATTTTTAATAATCTGTCTTGATGTGAATTGTATGTACTGTACTACAAATGTTAACCCTATGAGCAATTTTAAAAAGATATAATTTGAATTTGGTAATTTAAAATGATCGAGTATTTTGATCTTTGAAAATTGACCATACCAAAGTTTATCCATAAAAGCCTCTATTTAATATTACGTAGAAGCAGCAACAGCTGCTAGTGGATTTTATGTACTTGTAAACTCTAAGGATGGAGAATGATGAATTCTTTTCAATTTCAATTTCAATCAAGAAATGCTGTTTCTTACTGCAATTATTAAATTCCAAACTATCAGTAAGGCTGCAGTTTGCTACGCAGCTTAAAGTTATAGCACAATTGATAATGGTAATTTGTTTATGTTGCTTCATATTCCGTTTATTAAATTTCTAAAGCTTCCTTTAAAACAGCACAGTAAAAATCCTATAATAATGTTTTAGATGAATTTAATAAGCAGTGATTTTTTTTTTTTTCAGACAATGATTGCTTTTGGGGGGGAAAAGAAAATCCCGACTATGTTTTTAGTTTAAAGCCATTTTTAAGAATGCTTTTGTTGGGTGAAAAATGCTGCTTTTAAGACGGTTTTGTTCTTACAAAATTACAGCATACGTATGCCCATGTTTGTGTGTGTGGCGTGTCTTGCAATCAAGTCAGCAAAACTGGCTTTATGAAGAACTGTATGAGAATAGCCACCGCTTACTGTGCTCCCCTGTCCTTCCTACCTGGCTACCTGGGGCTGTGTCCATTCCCCAGAGGCGTATAATTTTATTTCCATCCGCATCCTTATTGTTTATTTTCCTGCAATTTGTATTATTTCAATATATTGAGATTAAATATAGAAGTCACTTAAATAATAGGATGGTAATTCATGGTTTTAAAATTGAGAGTCATTTTACTTCGTTGGCAAGAAATTGCCCCTTAGGTAAAATGAATCTAGATTTTAAGAGATTTTTGTCAAGGTCAATATCTGGAAAAATATGCGTGAAGTTTAATAATAAGTTGATACGTGTTCTAAATAAAAATAAGGGAAATCTAGTGGTTCATGATCTTTACCAGAACTGGACTTCAATTTTTCATTCGTATTTAATAACTAGTCTTTGTTTAGTAAGTTATTTTGAAGAAAATGTGGAACATGTCTTTTTAATTATAGCATGGATATAATTAGTAATAACATAGATGAGGAGCACAAATGTATAATATTTTGTGTATTTTCTCAATATATAATAAAATAAAATTTTAATGAGTTTATGCTAAAATCACAATCACAATAAGAGTTAACATTTCAAGATTTACTGTCTACATCTATTGTTCCCATCAATCTATAAGGATTAAGCACTTAGTTCTGAAAATAACATTATGAGATGGGTGGTAGTCATTCTCTTACAAATGAAAAAATAAAAGCACAAAAATGTTAGTAACTCGCTGAAGTAAAATCTATTAAATATTGGAACTAGGAGCTGAAATGAGAAGTTTTGCTTTAGAACAAAATCTCTTAACCATATTAAGAATGATGCTGAAAATGTGAATGACACTGAAAAATAACTTACATAATCTAATTTCAAATTAAATAAATTAAAAGAAAAATTAATTAAAATTAGCAATATAGATGGCACTGTGGAAAATGCTATTTATGTATTTATTTTGTTGACATATTGTAACTACATTAATCAGTCAAGTATGTCCTCCAGTCCAGAAAAGGTCAATGAAATGGGTTTGTAAAGTTAACAGTAGAAAATAAGAAATGAGGGCCAACATCTGGGTTGCAGTAGAAATATTAGAAAAGAAGTGAACTTGGAGAGACAGAACAGAATCAAAGTTCAAAGCCAAGATCAGGATCACGATCTAGAGACTCAAGTCTAGAGCCTAAAAAAGCTGTGATGGAAGGGTAAATCATATTAAGAGAATATTTATAGGTTTTTAGTACTTCATTCATTCAGCAGAAGAAAGAAGAAATGATTGCAAGGGTCACTAGTTCCTAAACAAGGAGTTTATTCTTAATCAAGTGGAACTTTTGGGGACCTTCGATAAAAATCCTCTGTCATTCTAGAATTTCTAATGGCCAGAGAGTGATTTGGGTAGACCAGCTATATAGATTTTTTTCTTTTTCTTTTTTTTTTAAAAAAAGTATGGTGTCAAAAACAGATACTAACAAAAGAGGTGTCATTTGGACCTAGGATGACAATATTGGTGAGAAAGATATACTTTTCACCTCCATTCCAGGCACTTAGCTCCTCAAAGCAGAGGTAAGAGTTGGAAGCTACCTGACCACTTGCCTTGGAATTTCTGTATATCGGAGAAGAGGCTTTGATCCCCCAGGAGAACCTGAGTCACACATATCTCTTCCCTGGCGCCAGGGTAAGAAGTAAATGGCTGTAGGAGCTGCTGATGGTTGGCTGTCACCAGAAGAATTTTTAGACAAGAGTAAAGGTTTTCATCACCAGCAGTGAATGGCGTCTGAATGAGTTCACAAAATATTTTCTATATTTTACTTTATGCAGTTGGATCCTAATATGGTATATCCATTTGCATAATTCTTATGCCATAATGTGTTCCTGAAAATATGTATGAAATTATGTGTTGATTTCAAACTAGAGAGAAATTTATGATAATATTTGGCTCTTTCATCTCTTTAATTCCGCTAGCAAATGCCAGCAGTAATTTGGATAATTTTGGCACCAATTCTTAGGATACAGAAGAGTCATGAAATAATAGATATTTTAGATGATTTAGAAACCCCCAAAGATTTGGGCACATTGGGGTAACATCATGGACCATATAGAATGGAATTTAGAAGGTTGAGAAGTCATTTAGAAACTTTAAGCTCTAGGCTAGTCTATAATTTAAAGAAAGAAAAAAAGGAAGGGAAGGGAAGGAAAAGGAAAAGGATGGGAAGGCGAGGGATGAGAAAGAGAAAAAAAAGAACAGAAGGAAGATAGGAAGAAAGAAAGAAAACATTAGATTATAAGTTAAAACAAGATTATATAGATTATAATAAGGATGAGATCCAGAATAAAAACACTTAGAACTTCGATCTATAAGAATGTTCTAAGTTATGGCAGGATTGTACTCACATCTCTGGGTAATGATTTACAGCAATGATCATTGAATTCTGAGGAAAAGAACCCACATGATGAACATACTCACCACCTCAGAAAACGTATCTTTGTAATAGAACTGTGATTAAGATGTGAAGAATTTTTTTTTATCATTGTTTAAATTGGTTGTGTAGTCATTGGCCAATACTTTCTTAAAAATCATATTATTCTTTATTTTTACACTCAATGAGGTTTGGAAAATATTAGAATTCTGACAATAAAATTGTGATTCATTTATTGCTTAATGCAGGCATACAGATTGTTTTTCAGTATATAGTTACATTAGTTAATTAATTCATTTATCTGACAGTTACTTATTGGGAACTTACTCTGAGTATGTGCTGTTCCAATCCCAGTGGATACAAGTGTAATAAAAGATGCATGATGTCTGTTCCTACTAAGCTAACATTCTAGTGAACAAAGAAAACGTAAAATATTTATATAAACAAGATAATTTTGAATAGGAATTAGTGCCATAAAGGGAAAGAAATACATAAAATAAAATGTCTACGTGTTGGTAAAGTTAGTTAATTTGAATAAGTGGTTTTTTACTGAAGATTTCCTGAAAAGACAAAATTTGAGGACTTGGAGGATGCCAGCAGAGAGAATTATTAACAGAAAGAAGAGCAAATGATAGCAAATCATGAGACGAATGTTAGTTTAGTGTATTTAAAGAAAATCAGAAGCTTTTAGTGGATGAATCTGTCATGAGATGATGTCCGAACAATCTGATCATATAGCACCTTGTAAGCTATGATTAGGAATTTAGGATTTTTTCCAAGTGACTTAGAAAATCGTTAATTTCAAACTGGGGCATGCCTGAAGTGAACTGTTAAGTTAGATTATATTGTTTTGTAGAGAGTAGGTTGTAGAGAGCCAATAATGTCAAATTACAAGTCGATAGCATGGGAGAAGAAATTGGTTTAGATAATGGTGGTGGCAACAGAGATACAGTGAAAGGAATAAAGCTGGGGCATTTGTGGGAGCAGAAATGACAAGGATTTCTGAGGTCTATCGAAAATGATGAAGGGAAGAGTTGAATAAAAGATAGCTGAGAAGTTATGACTGACATTCCATTGAAGAAAAGATTTTACCACAAGATTTGTCTATGACCACACAGCAACAGGAAATGAAAAAAAAAAAAAAAAGAGAAATATAAATACTCTGATGTCATCGCAAGCCATACAAATGGTGTTCTAGGAAAGTCTAAGAGAGAGTTGAGATTTGTTCAGTGTATACATACTGTGGGGGAAAAACATAGAAAATTATGAAGTTTATACCATTAGACATAGTATCTAGAAGGCAATAATGGCGTGTGACTTGTTGGCTCTCCAGTTTCTTGACTGATCTGACCCAGCCACAGTGAGACTAAGGTTAGCAAGACAACATTCTACTGCATTCTTTTGATTCTGTGAAAAAGTCAGACACTTGTGCCTTACTTCACTCATTGCTACATCTTAACTTTGTATACTAGTTAATAAAATCAAACAAACATAAAAGAATCATCTCTTTCTCTTCCGTTTGGTGGCATTTAAAGAATCCAAGCTTGTAATCTTCACTTTTTATCATATCATCTGAAATGACTTATAAATTGGTAGAAACCAGATTCTTATTTAGTTATCTAAATACTGTATATAATGCTATTTTTAAGCATATTTTCTTGGATTTCTTCTCACTGTGACTTCCTGAGAGAGTACTTGCTTGTTATTCACTTAAGAACATGAGTTATGGGTTCATATATTTTTATTTAATAAAGCACTCTTCTTCAAAGTTACTAAGCTATACATTATTTTAAATAATTATCTCAGTGTAATTTGCCATAATTTTTTTAATTTGTTATTTTTTTGTCCATGAAGTCACTTCACATGCTTCCAAATTTAAAACTTGTCATTGTTTTTTTGTTTTTTTTTTTGTTTTTTATTTTTTTTTAATACTGAAAGCTTTGCTGTCAGAAGATGGCCAGTAACCCCTAAGTGGGCCACGTTCTAGTGTTGTCTTTCATTGCTCATTGATCCATTGAATATGCTTTTCTTCCCTCATGGGTAATTGTTCCCTTAAGTTCTTTTCAAAGCTCAGCTCCTCATTCTATTTATCTGAAACCTGGAAGTTGTCCATATTCTCTTGTGCCTGTTGTCACCATCTGTTCTTCCCGAATGTCCACTTCCTAACAATAGTTTGATAGCAGTCTTCCAGGACATGGGTAATATCTTGATAGTAACAGATCATGAAACTGGAATATCCTCTTACCCTCTGGAATTACTAAAAACAAGTACTTCAGGCAGGGGAGACACCCTTAGTAAGTTTCAACTCTTTTGCTGGAGGCCAAATTCTCCCTTTGCTCATTAGGTGGAGACCCTATATATGGTCACAAATCCCTCAGCATAATCAGCTTGCAAAACTGCAGAAAAAACAAACTTACTGAAGAGCAGTCTGGCTACCAAATGGCAAAATCTTATCCAAGTCTGTTATTAATGATGACCTTGGGACCAACAGCACTTAATAAGTTTTTAAGAGCACAAAGTTTTAACACATCTAAGAAATGTAGATTGTCTGTTTCATCACAAAGTTCACAAAACATTTTTAAAGAGGTGAAGAAGACATATAAAAGAAATTATTAACAAAATATGGAACTACGTCTTCCTACATAATTTAATTACCTTTTATTTAGCTTTATTTTTTTGGTGGGGTTTCTGTAATTGATAATGCTCTTAGTAGCAATGTTGCATAGCTAGGCTTTATTAAAGCTGTTTTACCTTGGTGACACAATTCAAGTTAATGTGCCAAACAAGAGGTAGCCTAATTAGTGCAAATGAAGGAAAGGAGGCAATTAGCCAAGAGGGAATAATGAGCAAAGGGAACTGGTTATGTGAACTTACACAGTGCTAAAAATTCCAGCCAGGAAGCAGATAACTAGAGGTACTCACCTATTTCTCAAAGCACACCTTGGAAAATGAAGGTTCACATTCATCCTTAACTTGGATATATTTACTCAGGATTATGAGTTCGGATTGATGTCTTTATGAGTAATTGGTGTGACTCATAAACCACACAATTTTTAGTAGTTTATCACAATTTTTATTCAATAACAGATTAAAAAAAAAACACTACAGTGTTTAAAGGGGTGCCAGTACAAATTAAGACTACAAATGCCTAACATAAACGTATTATTTGTGATACTGTGCCTCTATATTTAAAGAAAATAACAACAAAAAAATGTAGTTTAACATTTCACAATTCTTGAAAAATCTCTGATATTAGCACTTCAAAACAGATTCTATTTGAATGGTATATCCATTATAGTTGAATAAAGGTTCCTGTTTGTCCTATTATTCACAGTTAATGACTTTAGATTTTTTCAGCTGAGATCCAGAGAAATATTTAGAGGCAAGAGTAGAGAATGAGAAAGGTGGAAATATTTGTTTGTGTTTTCCCTCTACCTGATAGGTGAATCACACCTAATTGTGTGTGGGACATCAAGGGATATTCAAGAGGCAAGGCACCAGTATGTAACAGATACAGAGAATCTTCGATGCTACTTGTTGTCATAATTTTAGAGGAAAAGTCGAATTGATGAGAGACTTCATGACACATTCGAAGTCTATAAAAGATGAGAAGTCTTGTCTGGCTCAGATCAGGGTGTCACTTGACTCCTACAGCTTGGTGGCTGTCAGGAAGTCAATGCATTTATATGACTTTGCAACAAGTCAGCCCTGCCCCCTGTATACCATCTCCAGATTGTAAAAAGCCACTACCACTTGGGCTTTGAGTCACTTCTGTAACCTCTTACATTGGTAGATAATTCTGGATGTTTGATTGATTATTTATTTATTTATTTTTCATTTTTAAATTTATATGTCCTTTATTTTTTTAAAAATTTTTTTAGGGTGACATTGATAATTATTTATTTTTGACTCAAATGTATTGGAGTTTTCACAAGAAACACAGAAATTTTTATTATATTAGAAAATGCTTGAGAAACCGTTGTTCTTTAAATCACTTTTTTTTTGGGCTTTGAGTCACTTCTATAACCTCTTACATTGGTAGATAATTCTGGATGTTTGATTATTTATTTATTTATTTTTCATTTTAAAATTTATATGTCCTTTATTTTTTTTAAAAAAAATTTTATGGTGACATTGATAATTATTTATTTTTGATTCAAATGTATTGGAGTTTTCACAAGAAACACACAAATTTTTATTAGAAAATGCTTGAGAAACCATTGTTCTTTAAATCACTTTTTTTCTATGCCAGTGCAAAAAAAAAAATGTTCATGAGAAAGATAATATGATGATAATAATAATAATAAGAAACTAAGAGAGTGAGACTACCCATTTAATCGATCAATTGGAAACATAAACTGGATGTATTTACCCCAAACCTTTTTCTTTTTCCTCTCTTGGAATCCAATCACATCCACTGGGAAAAGTTCTTGCCAAGTCCGTGACATTGGTCTTTCGTGGACAAGTCACACTGAGGAGAGCACTACCCATGTCTAGCGTGCATACTAGATGGATCAATGTGCATTTCTGGAAAGTAGTCGTTCCATTTAAGCTGGCCTTTACCATGAATCCAAGGAACAGCTTGGCTTCCCCATTTTCTTTATCAGAATTGAGGCAGGAAA
>AWHC01159107.1:0-21149 GCA_000465285.1 Eidolon helvum
GGGCAGGGGGCTGGGGGCGGGGGGAATGTCTGAACAGAGAACAAAAACCCACCAGCTGGGCTGGGGGCCAACAGCAGAAGCCACCATCCCTGAAGGTCCCTATCACAGCGCCCCATGCCCAGCTCCTGTGAACCGACCCACACCAGGCTTAGGCCACGTTGGACAGTGCTGACGGGCCCCAAAGGCAAGCACAACAGGCTGGACAGATGCCAGCTCAGGGCCGCCCCCCGAAAGCTTCTGTTTCCTCCAGGAGGAAACGGTTTTGCTTTTGGTTTCGCCTTCTTCTTACCATTCTGCAGTTTCTTGGAAACCACAGGAAAGTTCTGGCTCACTTCCCTCTGAAACAACACATGCCCACATCCTCACACGGCGTCCAGCTTCTAACACAACTGTCCATCCAAGGGCATGAAAGCCACCACTTCCGACTCATGCCAGTTTACTTCCCTGCATCTATACTGAGTTCTCACGGCCCGGAACGTTTCCCTTCCTCTTCTCTAGACCTCTTTTAAGACTCCCCCCAAAAGTTCCCCCTGAACCTCACATTCTCCCAGTGCCTCTGATCTGAGGCCTCTCACCTGGGCTGTCCCCCCCCGCCCCAGGCACTCGCTGGGCTGTGCCCTCATGATTATGAAGGGATCTCGAAGTCTAGAATAGCCTTCTGGCCCGTCCCACCTCCCTGCCTCCCAGCTCCCCCTCTGTGCCGCCCACCCTGGCACCCCAGGCCTCGGGCTACGGCTGCGTCTGCCCACCCTCCACCCTCACTCTCCCTCCCCGGCCCCCAAGACGAGGACAAAGCAGCCTGCTGTGCACCCCATGGCCCACCTCTTCCTCCTCTCCGTCCGGCGTCCCTCTTTCCAAAGGCAGCAGCTGGGTGAGTCTGACCCCAGGTTCCTCAGGTAACATTTTCAATAGACGAAAGGTGACGGTCAATTTAGAAGGTCTTACGTCCAGGCGGCTGCTTTGATTTTCTTGTTAGCCTGTGAAGGGTCCTATTTCCATTGGAAAAGTCACTCTTCTGGCCCTGCTACCTGTGGTGGCCAGGGAATGGCAGGAGAGAACAGCACAAGGGCAGGGACAGGAGCGGGCAGGGCGGGAGGAAGTGGCGCACAGAGTCACCTGGAGGGAGAAGTGAGAGGGACGAGGGGGGAGGAGGCCGGCTTCGGGAGGTGGGGCAGGGCAGGGCGGGGAGACAGTGGCTAAACACCCCGAGGGGCCCTCCTACCCACGGGAGGGTCCTCTGGTCCTGGGAACCTCCTCCCTGCTACTTGTCACTGTCCGCGGCCCTTGGGCTCCGATCTAACCCTGCTTACTTCTGACAAGTGTGGCCTCAGCTGCCCTCCCCAGTGGCTGATTGACCTGGAGCCGCACCTGGAGGCAGGAGCGGTGCTGACTCTCTGGACCTGTCCCAGACACCTCGGGGCTTTTTTCACCCCCTGAGAAGAGGACAGAGCCTGGGGTTGCTGGGAGGGACAAAGGAGGCCATCAAAGGCAGGCATGCCCCCCCGCCACGCCACCTGGTTAGCGCTAAGCATCCTTCCTCAGAGAGCGCGGCTGCTGTCGCCACCTAGTGTCCATGGGGGGCACTGTCTGTGGGCATTTGGCCGGTTGCCCTCCTGGTGGTGTCTTCTCCCAGAGAGAGGGGCCCAGGTCCCGCCCTCAGGAGAGAGCTGAGACTCTCACCAACAGGGGATGTTTTCGGAGTAATATTTCAATAAACGTTTGGAGGCTCAGAGTTCTTTCAAGAAAAATCCTCTCTCACACACACGCAGAACGGCAGAGAATGGGATGACGATGATGACTTATGCACCCCAGGGCGCCCCTTGTCGCTCGCCAGCACTGTTAAACACCGGTGCGGTTCTCTCGCGTTTAACACCCACAACCACCTGGAGCTGCGGCTTGCCGCCGTTTACCCAAATCGACAGTGAGGAAAGCATTTCTGGTGCGGCCCACTGAAGGGTGTGAAGTAACATCTACTCCGGGCACGTGTGTTCCTTCTGATGTCTTCTATACTCCTCGGGTTGCCAGGTTTAGCAACAAACTCTCAGGACTCCCAATTAAATTTGTATTCCAGATAAATAACAAAGGCCTTTTTTTAGTTCCGTCTGTGTGCGTACAGTATTTGGGATATCTTTACACTTAAAAAAATCATCTGTTCTCTATCTAAAATTCAAACTGACCTGGTGTCCTTTATTTTACCTGGCAATTATGATTAATTTCATAATTTCATAATTTCACTCCATCTCTTAAAAATGCTGGTCTCGATCTCCTGACCCCACGTTACTGCCTCCTAGAGAGTCACAAGCCCCAGTACGACGGGACTGTGAGCATTTCCTTCCATAGGGAACACCAAAGTGAGGGGACACCGTGTGGAGAGAGTTGGATTCAAACTGGGCCGTCACCACCTGCCAAGAGCCACCTGCCTTTTAGCTTTGGCCAGGAGCAGTGCCCTGTCTAGACGCCACTGAGGATGCTACAATCAACCCAACGAGAGAAATCTCAGTGAGTCTTCAGATGGCCATGTATGTCCTAAATGAACTTGCTGACATTCGTATTTCTAAGGACAAAGAGAAAATATGTTCACACCCAGTGTGTCAACAGGAAAGACTTCACTCAATACTTTGTAATAAGAACTTGGACCATTGTGTTTTCCTCAAAGGACCTATGGCAATATTCTCTCACAATTTTTGATGTTTATGAACAAATCTGATGCAGTGCCTAAGTGAATAAATGCTGAAGGCAGGTGTATTCCAAGAGAGTGGAAGAAAATAGATGATGCAGAATTTTTTAAATCTATTAAATCAATCATTCTACTTTACTGGAATCTCCGTTTTTGTTTTTTGTCCTAAGGATATTCTGCATATAGCAGCAACAGTGATGCCTCTAGCAAAATGCTCATTGGCTCACCCCCCTCTTTAAAGACGAGTGTCTTTAGTGGCTTCTGTGGCTTCCCTCAGCACTCAAAATAAAAGCTGACGTGTTTCTCTCCTCTGTCAGTGACAAGGCCGTACACGATCTGGCCCTTTTTGACATCTCTAAATACAGCTTCTGGGTGACTTTAGTCCAGCCACAGTGGACTCCTCGCTGCTTCTCAACATCGCGGGCACGTTTCTGCTGCGAGGGCTTGCTCCTGCTCTTCATGCTGGCTGGACACCTCTCCACGTGGACGCTCACACGATAGTTCAGTGACTTGTCGCAGACGGTTATCAGACGGGAAACACAAACTGCGTGGAGTCCTTCAGCAGAGGAGGCTGGGCGTGGAAGCATCGGAGCACGGGAGGAGCCCAGGGTGACATTATGTTAACAGTAGATAGTAAAGGCAGGGGTGGCCAGCACCTCTACCACGGCCGGAAGCAAAGGGAAGGGGTTATCAGACCCTGGCAGCCGGGAGGAGTGGCGGGGGGCTGTGGCTCCAACACCCGATGACAGGGCACTAATCATCTGGTGCAAGGACCTCAGTGGCTCTGAAGAGGAGTCCCAGAAAGGTCGATCTCACACCCTCAGAGGAAGGGCCGTTGGCCAGCAGTGCTGATGACTCAGAGGACCCAGGGAGGGGCTTGGAGAGCTGGGACTCGGGCCTCTGAGATGTGTGCTCCCAGCAGTTGGAACGAGACTCGTTCTGAACACACCGAGAATCCGTGAAAACCAGTCAACAATGACCTCTGAGGTGAACGGGTCATTACTGGAGCGATGCTGACAGGAGCAGCAAGCAAGCGGGACAGAAGAGGTTCCTCCCTTCCCCTGCCCGCATTCCCGTCTCCCCCCAGCACACTCTGGTGGGAGAGACAGCAAGAAACCAGCTGGCCACGGAGAAGTGCAGTTTGCAGAGTCCCAAGCATCCCTATGCAGAATACCGAGTCGGAACGACTTCGTTTCTGTGGCCCGTTCTCACAGAGAAAGTCTGATTTGGTAAATCTCAGGCAAGCACCGAAAAATCTAGGTATCCAGTTGCTCCAAAGATTAACTAAATTTGGAATAAACCCTGATCTAGAAGAATCCGTTCCTTTTGTAGTGAGGAAACTGAGTAAAGAGTGATGAAGTGTGTCATGGTCTCTCACCGTTAACTTTATCTGTCAACCTGGCAGAACCATGGGGCGCCCAGATATTTAGTCAAACATTATTCTGGGTGTTTCTGTAAGGATGCTTTGGGATGAGTTCGATGTTGAAATTGGTAGACTGAGCAAACTGGATTGCCCTCAATAACGTGGGCAGTCCTCGACCAATCAGTTGTTCTATTCAGGCCTGAACTGAATGGAACAAAGAAGCCAACCCCAACCCACCCCCTGCCCCCACCGAATAAGAGGAAATTCCTTCTGGCTGAATGCCTTCGAGCTGGGGCGCTGGCTCCCTCTGGCCTACGGATGGAACGGAAGCGTGGGACTAAGTCCAGGCGCACCGTGCTGGCCTGGGCCTCCAGCCGGCGGGATGCAGATGCTGGGGCTTATCGGCCTTGGTGAACACGTGATCCCGTTCTTATCATTCGTCTCTCTACCTGTGTTTTTACAAGTAATAAAAATAAATGAATAACTCGATCATTCTAATGTGTGTTAATAAGTCGAAACATGGAAATGTTTTATAATTACAAAGAGAGAAAACGGCCATGCTCCCTTTGACAGAATTATGAGAGTCACAGGTTTCAAAAGCTTCTTCCACACGTTGCACTTTGATGATGTCGCTGCATGAAGAAGAACAAGTAGCGATGAACTAGAACCTCGTCAAGGTGTGCTGCAACCTGCCGTCAGCATCCACAAGGTGCACCGCAGGTGACTGCAGCTGGCTGCCGTCGACAGACGCTATCTCGCTGTTCCGACAGAGTTATGTAAGTTGTTTGTGAAATGACTGAAAGTAAAAAAAAATGTGAAGGGTCCATTGGACCCAGGTGGTCCATGGTGGTGCTGATGGGGAGAGATGAACGCACAGTGAGGTGTGACGGCAACACAGAGGCTACGTGAGACGCCCTGCTTCTTCGTAGAGATGTGTCGTGTTAGAGACGTCTGACCGGCTTATACTCCGAGGTAAAAGGGGGCCGCGTCGGGGATTCCGTGACACAAGTGAGGCAAAGTGAGGATGGCCGATGACACCAAATGGTGCGACGGGGGGGTCCACGGTCTGCTCTGCTCTGGTGAATGGTGGATGCTTCCGTAATAAAAAGTTTCCTTTAAAAGAAAAAGAACAGGAAGCAGCTTCAGCGGCAGGGGGATCGCTCTCCACGATTCGGAGTCGGGGCTCAGCACAGAGCGCTCGGCCCTCCCAGGGAAGAGCGGGGGGCCGGGCGGCGGGAAGGGGGGCTCTGCCGGCCTCCCCAGCCCCACTCCGTTTGCGCTCGGGTTCTGCTCGGTAAAGCAGCTTCGGCGAGGTCCCTGACACGGGGGCCTCTGGGAGGGGCTCCTCGCCATGCGGTGGCAGGCAATGGAGGTGACCCCCGGCAAACGTGGCCTGAACCCTTCCAGTCTCCACCAGTCCCACCGTGCGGCACATTCCGCAGGTGCGTCCTCTCCCCAGGCAAGGCCGCAGGGAAGGCCGTGTGGGACCAAGGCCAAGGTGGGCACAGCCACGGGAGGGCCTGGGCCCGGTAGGGAGGCTGGCTCTGAGGTCCTGGGGGCAGGGCGGCCCCCGCCAGGGGGCTCGGCCAGCCACGTCCAAGCCAGTTTCCTTCACAGATCCTCCCCGGAAGGTCCCCGAGACGGGCGGCAGCTGAAAAGTCTCCCGGTATGATGGGCCACCGGTGGCACCAGCTCCTCTTGGCGTCAGCAAAGGGGCCAGTTTGTCACCCCGCGGCCTGCTCGCCTGTCCGGTCCGGGCCACTGTTAACAAACACCACGACAGGGGTGCTTACAACCCACAGGGCTTTCGTTCTCACAGCTGCGGAGGCTGGAAGTCCAAGGTCAAGGCCCCAGCAGGGTTGGTGTCGTGCGAGGGCTCACCTCGCGACTTCACAAGCGGCTGTCATTTCACGCGTCCTCACTTGGTGGGAGGCGAGGGAAGCCTCTGGGGTCTCTTTTACGAGGCCTCTCTCCTTGGCTCGTAGATGGCTGTCTTTGTCCCGTGTCCTCATTTGGTCGTCCCTCTGTGCGTGTCTGTGTCCCGAACTCCTCTTCTCGTAAACACACCAGTCGTATTAGCTCCGGCTCACCCTGGCGACCTCTTCCTAACTTAGTTCCATCCGGCACAGACTCTACCTCCAGATGAGGTCACGTTCGGAGAGAACGGGCCAGTTCCGATTTAGCCCACACGTGGGTGCTGGAGCTTAACCCGTACAAAGCAGACACAGTCCGGGCCCCGTGGGCCCCAGAGCCTGGCCCACTGGGTCCTCGGGGCTGTGGCCTCCCCTTAGCCAAAACCACTGCGGAGACAACCGCCAGGCTCAAACGAACCCCCTAGGCATGTACAGACAGGGCGCGGGCAGGCCACAGGTGCCACGGGTGTCCCTGAGTCACCTGGGCCACCTGTCCCCACAACCCCCACCCATGCAGTCTTCAGGGACGCCTTCCTAGATGCCGCAGTTGCGCCTCCCCTGCGGGCACGGAGCTCCCAGTGCTCAGATCAACACTCAGAGAGTAAAAATAACAGCACAGCACAGAGCAGATGTCAACGTATGAGCTCACGGCCAAAGCCCTCCCCCGTTCAGCCCTCTCCTGCTCCCCAAGACGGCGTCCACTGCCCGGGCTGCCGATTTTATTCAGCAAATGCTCTTCTTATGAACAGCTGACCCAGATTCTCAGCTTGAAGTAGGACATTTCCCAGGCAGTCAAATATGCAGAGGGGTGAATTTAAATGATGCTTGAAAGCATGAACAGAAACTTGGGCTGCTGTCTCCAGCGGGGGATAGGGTGCTGGCCCCAGCCAGAGGCCACGGCACCCAGGCGGGACCCTGTCACAGTCCGCAGGCCCCCTGCCTCTGTCCCCAAGCTGGATGCTGACTCACGGAACCACTGCAGGAAGATCTGTGTTTTAAAGTTTAATTAACCTACATTCTTTCTGAGATCTCGTGACCTGATTTTCCATCCTCTCTGCTGGGGCCCACGCGGCAGCGATAGAATCACTTTCCGTTTTAACCCCAACACTCCCCCAATAGGGCTTGACCCCCAAAGCGAAGGACATAGGTGTGAGGAGGCAGGGAGGAACTAGCGACAGACACATCAGTTAGCGTCTCCCCTCCCCTTGACCTTTGCCTCTGGAATCCTGGAGGTGGGGTGAGGGGACAGGCCCAGGCGGGTCGTGTCCGGGAGAGTGTGGGAGGGTAGCTGGTCCAGGGTCCCAGCGCTGAGCTCCGGGATTCATGCTGCCAGCCAGGGACCTGGCGTGCCAAGGCGCGAAGGCAGGCCCAGTCCTGGGAGACAGGGCTTTCCCGATGGCTGGTCCTGGCTCGAGGATCCGCCAACGGCCGGATCCGCCAGACCTTCCTTAGGCTGCACCGCCCGCGGACGCTGCCCTCTCCCCTCCTCTGGCCGTCCAGCCCTCCCACCTCCTTCCTCACCTTCCCTCCCCGAGGCATGTCCCACAATAAAACGTTCAATCCTGTGCTTCCCGAGGCCCCAGACAGACACAGAGTCCACTGCCTCACCCCCTCCACCTCCACCACCCAGCCCTTCCCTCACTTGACAATTGCCCAGGCCTCCGGCCTGGCCTCTCTGCTCCCAGCTGCCCCCACAGTCTGTCCTCCAGACTGACACTGCCACCCACACTGTGGCTCCCAGCCCACCCAAGTTAAAGCCGAAGTGCTCACACTGCCCGGCCTTGCAGGCCTGGCCCGTTCCTCCCCGGCCAGCCGTCCTCTGTGCCCATGTCATGCCCTCTACTCTGACCAGACCAGCCTCCATCACTGTACTCTGCTGTCCCTCCACCCTGAGCGCCCCCAGGACTCACACAAGGGACTGACCCTGCCCCCCTGAAGGCCTTCTTCATTTCTTCCTAGTGAAGTCTGCCCCCTGCTTGCTCCCCTCCCCCAGCCCTGTTCCATTTTCTTCCACAGCAATGATCACCCTGTAACGGAAGAAATAATTTACTGATTTATTAGACTGCTCCATTCACTGTCTGCCTCCCGGACTCGGATGAGGGCGAGATGTCCCTTGCTTTTGCTCATTGGCAAAGTCCCAAGCTCCAGGAAGCGCCTGCAGGCAACAGGGGATGAGATGGAACAGAACAAAAGAAAAGCTAAGAGGTGTTCAACTTTTATCTGCCAGGCATCTGAAAGGGAGGAAACAGGGAAGAGGGAGAAATAAGAAAATAAAACCTCTCCAGAATGAGTCTACAGCCATACCACCCTGAACGCGCCTGACCTAATCAGAATGAGAGTCCTTGCCCAGAGGGACTCCACAAAATCCTGAGAGGGACAAACTAAACAAAACAAAAATAAAATAAAACAAGTTTTATCCAGAACATATCAAGGAAAATCAATAAAGAGAAAACCCCATTACATCGGAATGCGGGGCCTGTAAGAGGAGCTCTCCCGCCCCACCCCTCATGTCAATCATCCCAAACAGGAAGAGGCTGCCCCCCATCTCCGCCATCTCCAGCAGGAAGGGGTTTTCTGCTCTGCTACTCCAGCAGGAGGAAGCAGGAGCTTCTCCCTGGCAACTGCTCGGCCAATGACAGGCGGTTACAGCTCAGCCAATGAGAAGCCACGACACTTCCAACTCCAGCTTCCACCAATGGGGACTAGACATTTCACCAAAGAAGGTATACAAATGGCGTGTACGCAAATGAGAAAATGCACAAAGTTGTCAGTCATTAGGAAATGCACGGCAAAATCACGAGATTCTAGTGTACACTTATTAGAGTGGCTGCGATGAAAAAGACAGACTATAGCAAGTGTCAACAAGGATGTGGAGGACCTGGAACTGATCGGCGGATTAAAATAGTAGAAACTGGTCTAATTAGATCAATAATTACAGTAAAAAAAATGGGCTAAACCCATTAGTCAAAAGGACAGATACTGACACCAGACTTAAAATATGTATATAAAGATAAATGCTGTTTGCCAAAGACACATAAAACCTAAGGACCTACAAAGACTACAAGTGAAAGATGGAGATGGACACATCAGGCTAACGCTAGCCCAAAGGAAGGCATTAACACCGGCCGAAACAGACTCTAAGACAAAGTTTTTGTGACAACGTGGATGGACCTAGACAATGTGATGCTAAGTGAAGTAAGTCAGACAGACCAAGACAAATACCATATGATATCACTTACATGTGGGATCTACAAAACAAAAAAATGAACAAACAAAACAAACTCATAGGTACAGAGAACAACGTGATGATTGTCAAATGGGAGGGATTTGGGGGGCTGGGTGAAAAAGGGGGAAGGGATTAAGAAGTACAAGTTGGTAGTTACAAAACAGTCATGGAGATGTAAAATACAGCATAGGGAATATAGTCAATAATATTTTAATAAATATGTATGGTGTCAGATGGGCACTAGAATTATCAGGGCATCACTCCATAAATTATATAAGCATCTAACCACTGTGCTGTACACCTAAAACTAATATAAAAGTAGTTTATGTAATTGAAAAAAATAAAAACAAAACATTCCAGATTTTAAAAAAAGACAAAGTTTTATTAGGAATAGAGATGGTCATTAATAATGAAAATAGGTTCAATTCACCCAGTGCGTAATGAGTTTTTAAACATATCTATACCTGATAGGGCTGCCCCAAATCTGTGAGGTAAAGGACGAGAGAGCCACTGAGAGACTGACAGAGCCACATCTCAGTGGGAGGTTGCAACACATCCTTCTGTCAACGAAAGGAGGTCCAAACCTACGGAAGAGTTTTATGAGAGTTTATTTGAGCCAAACTTTTGAGGACACGCCCAGAAGCAAAATCTCAACGGACTGGGAAAACCCTCCAGAGAGCAGCTTATTGTGTACATTAGACTCAAAGGAGGGATCGTAGGGAGGGTCACATGACATCCGCTGGTGGGAGATTACAGAGGCGGGAGAAAGCAGAGCGGGACATCTCTGAGACAGGATGATGAGTAAAATGAAGGGATGCACACTTCTTTTACATTGGTGGGTGTAGGACAGATAATAATTAACATTTTCAGCCCCGAGAGAAGGTGTGCGGGAAACGAGAAAGCAGTCAGGGGTCTGTGGTCTGTGCTCTGGGGCCAGCGGTCACGCTGTCGAGGGGTCCGGAGAAGAAAATGACCCTGAAATTTCAAAGGAACGTTATCCTGGATGTATAAGAACAATGGACGGGGCTCGTTTAAGGTAAAGACTGACCTTCATGCAGGAGGGTGTAGGCCTGGGACGTGACCACTCACCAGCAGGAAGCCGCCAGGCAGGTGGGGAGCTTCCCAAAGACAGTCTGCAAACAGGCACCAGAAGCAAGGCTCAGTGAGGTGGCGAGGTCCGGGGCTTGGGAATTTCCCACGAGGGGCATGGCGAGAGCAAGAGCAGGTCAGGGCGGAGAGGAAGCAGGCCCGTCACTGAAAGGACATGTGGCATGCAGGCCGGCCCAGAAGGCGGCAGGGACTCCGTATCCAGGGGGTGGCATCATCCAAGAACAGATGTCATGTGGTCACTTTGGGTTCCATGGGTTTAAAAGAGAAAGTGGCCAAGGGCAGGGCTGACTCCAAACAGCGTCATGCCTGAGCTGGGAACACCCTGGGGAATTCCAGCTGGGCGAGAGGGAGAACGAGTCAGGTGTTTCCTAGTGGAAGGCCCAGGGTCCTGTAGGAGTGTGCTCACCCCTTCCCCTGCCCCTGGTCAAATCTCTGTGCTATAAGACAGTCAATACAATGAGCACAGTGACACTGTGGACTTTGTCGCTTGAAGTACATTAAAGAATGGACTTCCAGCAAAACAAACTGTCCTCATGGGCCACTGCAGCTTCCACCTGCAACCTGCCCCAGCCGCCCACCTGGTTCAGGTGCCATCTCTGCCTTCCCCAAGCTTTTCCAGACATGGCTGCCCCACAAATCTTCCTCAACAAAGCCTGATGATAATAACAGCTGAATTACCAGTCCCAGCTACACTTTAGGCACTGCGTCACCTGACGCCCATCCCACCCGCCCAGGTGGGCCCTGTTATTACCCCATCTCACTGCTGAGGAACGAGACAGAGGGGTTCACTAGCATGCTGGGACTATACGACTAGTAAGCTGTAGAGCTGGAGTGAACCTGAACCCCCCTGCCACCAGCCTTCCTGGCTCCCCACAGCCCCTCCTGCCCTTCCTCCCCAGCTCCTGGCTTCCATCCCTCCCCCAGGATTTCCCATACCCCATAACACCCTCCTGGGTTCTCCCCAGCCTGACTTGCCTCTCGTGCCTTCAATTTCCAAGAGGGTCACTCAAGCATTTGTCACCACCACCCAGTTAGAGTTCTACATGACCACCGCTACACGCATGCGGGCACTTGACTGAAACACACAGTTCCCAGAACGAGACTCCGGTCCCTCTAACTGACTAGCGTATGCGGCCTCACTCCATTTTCTTAGGTGCTCGTCTGCGTAGCATGCACACCACCAGGAGCGCTCAGACTTTGGTTGAGTGTGACGTGTCAATGTAACTTCATCGAGTGTAACAAAGGTACCACGCTGGTGGGGGCGTGTCCATGTTGGGGGGTTGGGGACGCTCTTTTATTGCTGTGAACCCAAAACTGCTCTAAAAGATCAAAAATGAAAATTTAAACAAGCGCTCTTCTGGCTCCTCTAAGTTGACTTTACCCTCCGGCCACTATTGTAGTGTGAATGAAGTTCCCAGAGAACTTGATCTTGATCACTTTTTTGGCCCACTTTTTTTTTTCATTCCACATTGTTTTCCACTCTTTTTTTTTTTTTTCATTCCACTCTATGTAAAAATTTAGGTAAAAAATGCTCCAGAGTGACTAAAGGTTCTGGTTTGCCTGAGACTCAGAAGGCTCCCGGGACGGGAGACTTTCAGTGCTAAACCCGGGAAGGTCCCAGCAGGCTGAGAGAAGAAGTTCCTCACCTGAGCTCTCCTCGTGGAGCCAGCGTTGCTAGTGAGGTGAGCACCAACATCCAGCCCGTGCAGGTACATCGTGTTGGGCCCCGCAGGGCTTGTGTGTGGGCTGTTTTCCCTAAATGCTTACTGGATTGCACTGGACTGGAAAGGTTTTTGAATTCCATTCTTAAACTCGTTTCCCAGTGCTCTTGGCCAGTAGGCCACATGGCGCTCCCGCACGTGGAGGGAGGCAGAGCAGCTGAACGGGGTCCACGCCCCATCCGACGTGAATGGGGTCCATACCCTGTCCAACCGGCGAAGTCTGCTGGCCATGCACGTGGCTGTCACGGTAAAGTCTGTCGAAACTCTTGACCTCTGAGCATATCAAAGTCTGTTGAAACTCTTGACCTCTGAGCATATCCGGAGAAGCTCACTTTGACAGTGCTGCACCGTGATTTCCCTTGAGTGAGACAGATCACAACTTTTGCCGGCCAGGGGGGTGCTGTACGTGTGGGGAAGAGGAAGACGGCATTAGCAGGGGAGTGGGGGGTGTGGAGGGCTCCCCAAATCATACAGTGCCCTAGAGGCATTTCAGTCCCCTCCTCCCCAAAACTTGGTTGCCAAGCACAGATACATACATCTGCAGGAGCCACAGTCTGCCAGTTCGTGCCTGTGGGTTAGAGTTCTAAAATGACCTAAATTCTTACGGCAGGTGATAATAACCTGAAAACCAGAGAAAAATCGATTTTTCTCAAAACTTGTTAAATCTCAGAGAAAGCCGGAAGAATCAGAGATATGAACATGTTCACAAATTCCTTTGGCATTTTAATACAAAGAACCAAATAGAAAGAATTGCAATTTTAAAAGGCTAGTAGGAAAAAAATTAAAAATAAAATAAAATAAAAGGCTAGTAGGCACACAGTATGCCAATCAAAATTTCTGTTCAACATTGAGTTTTGACTTTGTTGGGAAGTGGCAGCTATTATTAAAATACAAAAGTTCTAGGGGACAACTTGATCATAAATTTTTAACATAAATATCTATGTTAAAAAAGAATCTACAGCCATGCCATCCTGAACAAGCCTGGTCCTATCCGATCTCAGAAGCTAAGCAGAGTCGGGCCTGGTCAGTACTTGGATGGTAGACCACCTAGGAAGATCAGGTGCTGCAGGCCTAAAATATAAAAAATAAGGGATTGTAAACGGACAAGGTCCTTGCAATCTGTGAGGTCGACCAAGGGTTGCCTCGCCTTGAGGTCGGCCAAGGGTTGCCTCACCTAAAAGAAAAAAAAAAAAGATTCAGATTCAAACTTGGAATAATGTATTACCTGGGGAAAAAAAAAAAAAGACATTGCTAGCCAGCAGTGAGGTAGCAGAGAGACTTGAAAAGGTTGACTCTGCTCTAAATTCTTGACCGAAAGGTCCCCCTCCTCTAAAAACTAGGAGCTGGGACTTAAAGGCCTCCCATGTCCCTTCCAGATCTCTGTCTGTCTCACTCCAGAGTAGAACTGGAAGCTTGGCCCTGGGCCAGATATAGCCCCTTCATGTTTTGTTTGGCCTGTATGGAGTTTTGGTTTTTTGTTTTTTAATTGAATGCTTCCCAGTGGGGCTCTCCAGTTTGCCACAGTCCCTGCCATTCCCTCACTCCAGCCTGCTTCACACCTTGCTCTCACCTGCCTGGCCCTGGAAAGACTTGGGTTTATACTCTGCTTTATGCAGCTAGGGAATTTCTGACATTGCATTTGATCTGACTACTTAAACGCTACAGGGAGTGGTCTCAATTTACTGTGGTCTCAATTTACTCTGGTCTCTGTGTTGCCAAGTAAATTTCATGCCTTTAAATCCCGCCCCCCTTTGATAACCCTGGAGAGTTATATCTATTTTACAGAACAATAATAGCTCAAAATGCCCAAAAGTCTTGGTCAAAGTCACAGAGTTAATAAGTCAGAGAGCTATATTTGTATTTGCCAAGGAACCTTCAACTTGAAAAATATAGAAAAGCACAAAACAGAAAACAAGTTTCACATAAATGTGTAAATGATCGTTACATCATATAACAGCAGGAATGTGATTTTTATATATCCACTATCATTTTGGATATATTTAGATATAGTCACTTAGGTCTTAGGTTATTGTAGGGTTTTTTTCTTATTGTGGTAAAATACACATAACATAAAATTTGCCATTTTAACCTTTTAAGTGCACAGTTCAGTGGCCTTAAGTAATACATTGTTGTGAAACCATCACCACCCTCTGTCCACAGAACTCTTTCATCCTCCCAAAATGAAAGTCTGTCCCCATTAAACACTAACTCCCCATCCCCCTCCCTCAGCCCCTGACATCCACCATTCTAGTTTCTGTCTCTATGAGTCTATGTATTCTGGCAACCTCATATAAACGGACTTACACAGTATTTTGTCCTTTTGTGACTGGCTTCTCTCACTTAGCGTAATGGATGAACCTTGAAGACATTATGCTAAGTAAAAGAAGCCAGTCCTGGCTTTAAATTCTGACTGTGGTTTTAAGGCAGCAAAGGTGTGTATTAAAAATAGCCATAAATTTTGTAAATATCTAGCAAGAAAATATGGCATTTGAGTGACCTACGCCAAAAGACTTCTTTCTGCATGAAAACCCCAAACATACAAGCAGCCTTTATGAGCTCAGCTAAAAAAGGATCTCTGCGCACAGGCTCCTGGCCCATGACACTCAGAATAGCTGAGCTTAACGTACCAAGTACAACAGCACAAAATGTCACGCTGGGAAGATGAATGTGGGAGTCAGCCCGTGGCGGGTGGGGGATCTCTCACCGAATTGGAGGAAACTCGAAATAAATCCATTCTTTCATTCAGAGCTCTCCCTTGCAAAAGTCCCGTCCGGAACTAACTATACTTACGTAGACAGATCAGCACCACAGAATAGAGATTATTTAGAGCACATCGTTATGGTTTCCAATGGTTCTTCCATCTACTAGAGAATGCGATAGAAATACGGGAAATTGACTCTAAAGATGAACTAAATCTAGCTTAAATGGAAGTTTAGAGACGTCGCCCTGCAGGTCAAGAAAGCGATAGGACCTTTTAAACGTCCTTCGTGAAGCCTCGCCCTCACCCTAGGAAGACAGAGTATCAAAGGCAGCCCAGTTAGCCTCACCTCTTGGGGGAGGTGGGGGGGGTGGATGATAAATAAGACACGATTTCACAAGGCATGATGGTGGCCAAGATAAAGGCCGGCTCCCCCTTCTCCCCACCGCAGGGAAAATCTCTAAAGGGAAGGAGAGAGCCACTTCCTGAGCTTCACCAACTCCGAGCACTCGCTGTTCTGCTCCCACACGCCTGGCTCTGCTCCCTCCGTGGCTCTGGCCAGGCTGTGTCACCTCTCTGTGCCTCACCGGCCAAGTGGAGTAACAACAGAGTCTATGCTCCACCAACGAGGATTGCCACCGGGGCGCGTGCTGACGTTTTAGGAGTCTTATCTACCCAAGTGGGTGACGAGCAAGGGCATGTATGTTTTAAATTTGGGTTGTTCAAAGTTTTGTTTTTTTCCCTAAATGTCTGTTGTGAATTGAACTGTGTCCCCAAGAAAGATATGTTGATGTTCTCACCCCGAAGGAGGCGAATCAAACCTCCTTTGGAAATAGTGTCTTTGCAGATGCGAGTTCAGATGAGGCTCTGCTGGGCGGGGGACATCCGATGTCCATAGAGAAGAAAAGAGAGACAGAGACAGGCTCACAGAGGCCCACACCAACACACATCATAATTAAAAGGTCATGTGACAGAGGCCGAGCTTGGAGTGATGCAGCTGTAAGCCAAGGAACCAAGGCCTGCTGACCACCGTCCAAAGCCAAGAGAGCGGGCACGGCTCTGCCTACACCATGATTTTAGACCTCTGGCCTCCAGAACTATGAGAACAGATCTCTGTTGCTTTAAGCCAAGCCATTTGTGATACTTTGTTATGGCAGCCACAAGAAACTAATACAATGTCTTAAATGTTTACATTCCCTAGAGCTGGATCATAGAGGGCATTCTACATATTGGTTGAATGAATGAACAAATGAATAAATGAGTAAGGACCAGCACAGAGCTGAGGCAGAGCAGTGGGGGTGAGTAATGCAGCAGGTGTGGGTATTCATGACCACCTGCCAAAGTGGGGTGCAGTGGCTCATGCCCCCAAGCATGCACACCCCACCTTTGGTTCTGGAAGAGCTACCACATGGGGAATATGTCTTTGCCATCCAGGAACTCCAAATTCCCAAAAAACCAGAAACTTGGACTTCTTGTAAAAGCTCCCAAGTTCTCAAATGTTGACTCACAGAAAAAAAATAAGTGGACGAGTGGATACGGCACCTCTGGTGGCACCTGCAGTGTCCGGCTCAGCCCTGGGCCAGACGCACAGTGACTGATGGAAACCAGTGGCAAAGGGGACGTGTCTTCCGCCCTGGGATCCAGCCTCATCTCAGATGTATCTAAAAGAGCTTCGGAGCCACTAAAGGAAAAGCAACCAACTTTCTGGAACCCGACATGCCAAGAAGGATGATTAAGCCCTATGCAGTGGGAAAAGCCCTAAAGCTGACAGCAGGACACTTGACCCCAACCCCGAGATAAACCCTCTCTCTGAGTTTCAGTTTCCCCATCCACGAGAGGAGGGGGACAATATGCACAGGTGTCACTTCCCTGAGGTTAGGATGCCAATGAGAGAAGGCGGGTGACAGGCCTTTGGCCCAGTGCGGTGTTGTCAGGACCACTATTGTAATTCTGATGCACCTAGCCAGTGTAATGCAGCGTAATCCGGTCATCCGGCCCATAACTTCACAGCTAGGCCTGGGTCTCCCCACTGCAGCGCAGTCACTGGGCCATCTATTTTCTTCCTCTTTACTTATTTCCATTCACGGACAGACAGCCTGAACTGGGACACCTGGAATATCTCAAAACCAAGCTCCCGAAACGGTGGTGAGGGGAAGAGAGCAGCTGGCTTCCAAAGTCACGCATTCCCCTGGCTTTAGGGCAAAGTGTGGTCCCAGGAATCTGTTAGAAACCTCACCTCAGGGCTCCACACAGGCCTCGAGTCCCCTCTGCGGAGGCCCGGGGGGCGGGGGGGCGATCAGTGTTCCAATAAGCCCTCCGGAGTTCCGCCCGTCACCCTCACCTGAGAACTGCCGGCTTGGGAAACCAGGCCACGCACAGATAAGCAGGATAGGTGTCCCCAGAGAGATGCAGAGCCCAGAATGTAGCCATAGATACTTGTACTTGAAAGCTCCACCTTGACGGCGAGTCCGCCCGAAGTGGCAGCTGATGGCTGAGGACATGGCCGTGCCTCCTGGCTCCAGGGCTCCATTACGGGCCACAGTCCTTCGGGGTTCAGTGAGCTCACAGGCTGGTATGTGGACACCATCTGGGTGGATAAAATGTGCCACATTCACGACTAAAAGAGGACAATGTGTGGCAGAGGTTGGGAACACGTTAAGCTGCTCTCTCGCAAAGGTTTGCAAAAGGCTGTCAGGATTCGGAGCGGGAGTCCCAGCGTCTTGCCATCCCTCGGCCTCTGTCGGCCTCGCACGCACCACGGATGCCCAGGGCAGCGCGCAGCACGAGTAAAGCTGTGTCGTGCTGGGCGGGGGCCAGTTCAGTAGCCACACACCCAGCTTCCCCGAAGGAAGGACTTGAGGCCAGCCAGGAGCAGCCCTGGGTCCCTGTCCTGCCCAGGGGTGTGGCTTCTATGTGACTAGACGTGATCAACCTATCCAAGAGCCAGGCCTGCCCTCCAAATCATCCACATTTCCCCATCATCTACTGACTTGAAACCATTTTTGCACTTTTTTCCCTTTCCCAGTAATGACATGAGATAGACTCTGGTGGGAGTTATACGCTCAGGAGGAGGGAGACGCCACGTCAGTCACCAGTGACACCTTGCCTGCATGCTTCATCTCTTCCTCAGGGACATCTCTGCTTCCTGCCTCTTTCCCCTCTAAAACTGAAGCACCCCCCCGCCCATCCTCTGCCAAAGTTCAGATTTCTTTGTTCTCCTCAAGGACAGGTCCTCTGCCTGCCAGTTGTTTAGCCTAATGGGAAGGCGGTCAAGTAAACAGATAACTACAATCAAGTGCCAGGAATGCTAGCGGTGTGTGTGGGGGGAGGGGTCGTCACAAAGGCAAGGAGACATCCTGTCCAGAGGCTCAGAGATGCCATGGAGAGGGGTATGCCTACATTAGGTGTCCCCCAAGCAGATATTGGCCTCTGCTTGTTTACGTGTGGCCTCCCTAGGGCCTGTGCTGTAGTCGGGGCGTGTGTCCTCGCTGCCCAGAAGTTCAGAAATGCTCACTACTATGGGGGCATTAGATCATCACAGTTTAGGACACTAGCTCTCAACAGCCAACACCCTTTGCCGCCTCTATACATACCTGAGAGCCTTCAGTTCCCTTCCGGCAGCTTTGCATTCTCCACGCGCACATCGGCTGTGACAGGCTAATGCTAGAAGAAAAGCAATGCTCATCCCTGCAGCTCATCCCCAAGTAGGGAAGACAGGAACTTCAGTGCCTATAGTCACTTTAAAACACACTGAGGTTAGAGAAAGCTGAGAGAGGGATGGCAAAGACGGAGGCCAGCTGGCCAACCGGAAGGCCCATCACAGAGGCACAAGGTTTTCCATCCGCACGGGCTTGATCGTGCGAAGGGGGCTAATTCATGCTAAACACTCGCAGGCACCAATATCTAAACAACTGTAAGGCCTTTTCAGTAGCTATTTGTGTCTACCGTCCAGGGCACGCACTGAAATGCATCATTCAGGAGTCATTTGACAAGGATATCACAAGCACCAAGTGCCCATTATTTAGTAAACTGTGAGGACCCGATTGAGAGAAGTAACAGCCAAATGAGACAGAGACCTAGAAATGGTAAACAGAATTGTGCAATGAGCTTGGCTTCAAACAAGCTAGAGTTCAAACACTGTCCACTATTTATTAGACTGGTGACTCTGGGAAAATTACTTGAGCTTCCTGAGTCTCTTTCCTCATCTGTAAAATGGGTATAACAACACTCCCTCATGTGATTGTTAAAGAATTATATGAGATTACATATGGAAATTGCCTAGTTTTATGTTTATATTTGTTTACCTGGAAACTCAGTGTCACATGATGGCAAGGGAACTGACTTTGAGATCATACAGGCCCAGGTCTAACCATTTGCTAGGGACATGATCTTGGGCAAGTTGCTTAATTTTTTTCCATTAAGCCTGTTTGCTCATGTGTTAAAAGAGGTTAAAAATTCCTCCTAGGGGCTAAGAAGTAAATAAGATAATATATTCAAGGGACTTAGTATAATTCCTAGGTTATGTGAAGCATTCAACAAATGGTATAGTTAGCATTAATTTTAAAAAGTTGTCCACGATTAGATACAAATGAGTGGTAATGTCAACGGAAGAATGTCCAAACTTGTACAGGATTTTTATGAAGTTTATTTAAGCCAAAACTGACATCAGTTTCTGGGAAGCAAGATCTAAAATGCTTCAGAAAATAGTTTCAGTTTCTTTCATGCATTTGAAATCAAGGGAACCTAAGGCAGATTACCCAAAGGTGGGAGAAAGCTAGCAGAGATTGGATCACAAGGACAGTTAACAAGATTCCCAGCTCTCTTAACGGTGATTATGCTCATTTCAAAGGTGTGTGAACCTAGATGCACAAAAACAATGGAAGGGCTTGCTTCAGACAAAGATGAACCTTTTTACTAAAGGAGTTATATGCCTAGGGTGAGACTTCACCCACCATGACCTGCCCTGTTAGGAACCGATCAGATCACCTAGTGAGGTTACTTTCCCTAGAACCCCATTTTCATCCACAGTACACATACTAAAAGTTAGTTAAAATCAGTACAAAGTTTTTAAATGAAATTAAATATGGGGCCATCAAACATACCAAGAAATCAGTTGGTATTTAAAAACTCTTCTGAAGAAGCAGGCTTCTCACTTCAGACTAGTTTCATGACTATATTTTCCAACAAAGTTTCTAAAATAATGTCATTTGCACACAGTCATGCAAAAAACTCAGTTTCAATACTGCTAAGTCATGCTCCACCGCTAACTAGAGCAGCATTTCTGGGATTTTACTCTTCTAGTTCGCCTAATGGGAACCCCAGTACCCACAAAACATTGTACACTCGGCTTAACAATTATACATGGATGTACATACACGGTGTGATTTTAACAAAGCCAATGCACCAAAGGACACAAACCACTTCTCTCTATTCCACCTGATTCATTCTCTCCACTAAGTCAATTTTTAAAGAGTTTATAAAGCTTATAAAACATGAGTAATCTTGAACTTTAATAAAAAAAAAAATCAACGAATCTTTCAATTCTAACCTCCTTTGCAAACTCCACTTGGTCTACAAGGCAGTTTCCTATTCACCTCGTCCTGTCCTCAGCAACATTGCTATTTCACCCAGACCTGGGGAAAACACACTACACCTGAGACGCTCAGCCATCACAGGAGAGCAGGTTAGAACCAACGGCTCCGTTATTTGGCTCTTGTTCTTTTACAGTCAAGTATGTTTTCAAATTTCAAGGTGGACTGTGAGTTTTTACAGTATCAAGTGAAACTTTTACAGAAAATGTTTCAGAAAGAGTGGTTTCTGTAATCACCTCAACAGAACTAAAATGAGAGGCTCTTTCTTAACAGCACTCATTCTCAAGTTGATACATTGGAACCTCGTAGGGGTATTTGCTTTGGTTTATGCTTTGCCCAACAAGAAATCTCAATTTATAAGCTGGAGAGGTGATTCACGGACGGTCACCCCCTGTGCTTATTTTGAACACAGTGAGAGTAAAGCAGCCTGTCCCCTCTCCAAGGTGCGCTCTTGGGTCCTGAAAACGGGGGACGGGAGCGACCAGTCACGGTAGGTGTGTCGGACGGGCGACGGGGCCTCACGACGACCCCATAATGGTGACTTGGCGAGTCACGGTGCCGAGGCCACGCAGACCCGAGCTTTGGAGGATAAAAGGCATGAAAGCCCCGGGCCCTCCCTCCAATCTTCAACCTGTGCCCAGGCCTAGGGAGTGTGGGGGAGAAAACTTCCCCAAGACCCAACAATAGGAGTCCCCAGGGGACGGAAGAACATAAGCGAGGCTGAGACCCCAAGCGAGAACTCAAACGGGGACACGGCCAGGCCGAAGGAGCGGGGGAGGGGAGCCAACCGCCATCTTGCCCCCGGGCGCCCAAACCGACAGCGCGCGGCCCCGCGGCCGAACCCCCGCCC
>AWHC01159108.1:0-13741 GCA_000465285.1 Eidolon helvum
CCCCCCACAGTTAACCCCTGGTATCATTTTAATGAATGGTTTTTTTCTCTCTCTTTTTTTTAATGCATGTTCTATCTATACTAAAAAAGCATTAACTCCTCCTACACATGCTTTGTAACATTTATTACCTTTTTTTAAAAAAAAAATAATTGTGGTACATGCTTCCCTGGGGACACCTCCAGGGGCCACAGCATAGACCTGAGGCTTCTTCTTGCAGTGTCATTATTACTCAGTGGAAAGTCTTTTTGAAATGTTTTTTTTTTTAAACAAATAAATAAACATAGCTGTATTACAGATTAGATAACAAATTTGCATCCAGAATTTTTTCAGCAAATACAAAAGACAACAAAGAAATCTGTGCCTCCCAGGCCCTCAGGGAGGTGAGATCTTTCCTGTGCTTTTCTCAGGGGCAGTTTTGGAAGTAGGGACAGTAAGTTGCAAGCATTTCCCTTGCCAGTAAATATTCTCTTCTATAACTTTTAGCTCTTGCATCCCTTTTCATTATGTGGAGGCACCTTCACTTATCTCGTTCATCTTATGATTAGGCTTCTAGTTAGTTTCTGAAAGTTTTTGCCTTGATGAACACTATTCGGGTGACTTTTGCGATTAAGTCTCTGAAGTATCTCTGATAATTGTCTTAGGATAAATGGAGAGGATAAATATAACAATAGCAGCTGCTGTACGTTGGGTATTTAACATGAACTGTCCTCAGCATTTAGTACTTATTAACTCCTGTCATCCTATGAGGTAGGTATAGAGAAGGAAACCTAGAGAGTTATAACCTGATCCATGGCCACAGACACTGCCAGAACCTCATCCAGCAAGCTAGTTGTGGGCTTCCTTGCCCTAAAGGGGAGCTGTATAGGATCATCCACATGGGCCAGTGCCTATGTGAGTCTCCGGGAAGGACAGCTGGGCTTGGCAGCCATTCTCACAGGTGGGAGAGTCATCTTCCTGTTGGATGGATGACACCTTTACACTTGTCGCTCAGAGCCACAATGTGGAGGGAGTAAATGCTTCCCAAAGCCACAGGAGAGTTATCTTTGCCTTAGAACCTGGAGCCATAAGTGATAAGGGCTGCCTGGAAATTTGGGGCTTTAGCTCCGATCAAATGAATGACATAATGGCGTCTTGGTGGGGTCTTGGCCTTCCTGTTGTGAATGAATTTGGATTTCACAGAATTTGAAATTGGGCACAATGACATGAGTTCAGTGTCTTGTAAGAAAAGCAGCATGGGAAAAGCCACGGAATGGACTCTGGTATCAACAGAAGCTTGGGTCTAAATCAATGCTCTTCTCCGGCCACATGACCCTGTGTCTGCCCAGGTACTTAAGTCCTGGGAACCTGTTATGCCATCTGGAAAATGGGTAGTAATTGCCAGGCCACAGTTCTTAGGGTTAAGTGAGGGAAAGTGTGTGAGGCACCCCAGCCAGACTGTGGCGCTTAGTAGATGGGCCCGTAAGTGTTTGCTCCTGCCTGAGTCTCTTTATTAACACAGCCCTCGACCTTGAGGCTGCAGTTGCCATGTGCTCAAGCTCCAAGGAGACCTGCTCTGAGGGTGTTCAGGTGGCTTCTGCCAGCCTTGATGCCCAGTGTGTCGTTGTCTAAAGGGGTCACTGAAGTCGTAGGGGATGTAGGCAGCTCTTATTTAAGGTGACATGTTGGCATATCTGAAGATGTTTTATATTCACTTTGAATCATAACTACCTCCAGAAGAGAATAATGCTAATAATTAAGCTAGAGCAAGAGATCCCAAGAGTGATCACATAGCCCAAACCATCCATTTCTGGAGGATAAATAATCCTGCTTGGTTTTTGTTCCTGCCGGTAAGGCCATCCCCATCCATCACTTCTGTACTTCAGGCAGGAATTATTTCAAGAGCACTAAGCACATCTAGATCTAGTGCTCTCCAGCCTCCCTCGTCTCTCTTATGTTGCTGTTCTGACCCTGCTACGTAGAGCTTGGCCTCATCACCAAATGGCCCATTTTCTGACTTCATGCCTCACGCTGTTGCTCAAGCTCATCTCATCCTGAAAAACCACTCTTCCTGATGCCAACTTTCTCCTCTGATCCTGCAGGCTCATTATGGTTTACACCTGATGTGAAAATATTTTCATTGCTCAGACCTGAGCTTCCCTAAAATCAATAATAATAATCTCCATTGTATCTGGCTACTGGGAGTCTCTCGCCGTGACAGTGGACATCAGACAGCATAAAGTCACCTTCCTTGGCCGCCTCACTCTGGGCTTGTTCATGGGACTGAGAGACAGTGGTTAAAAGTTCGGGCTCTGGAGCCAGACGCCTGTGAAGGAATTCCTTGTGTCACCTTGACCGTGTTGTTTAACCTCTCTGTGCCTCAGTCTTCTCATCTATAAAATATGGTGATAATATGACTTAGCTCTCAGGTTGTTATAGGAAGTATAAAATCAGGTATGTATCACAAAGGATTACTCAGCACATATTAAATATCACTACACATTAAAAAAGAAAAGCGATGACGTGTCGGGCCTGGGGTGAGACACAAACCCTCAGGCTGTCCTCACCATGTAGCTGGATTTCTTCTGGGAGCTGCACACGTGGCACTTAGCCTTTGCTGTCCCTCGGAATCTGGCACTTAGGCTTTGCAGCTGTCTGGCAATGTGGTTGGCGTGAGTGGGCGCTTCTCTTCCTTTAGACCAGGCTGTCTCAACCTTAGCACCACTGACATTTGGGACCTGAGAATTCATTGCTTTGGTGGCTTCCCTGTGCACCAGACGATGTTTAGCAGCTTCCCTGGCCTCTGCACCCTAGATGTCAGAAGCACCCTCCAAACCCCCACTCGTGACAATTAAACATGTCTCCAGACAGTGCCACAGGTCCCGGGACGGAAAGCATCCTGGTTGAGAACCATTGCTTTAGGCAATGCCTGTTCTGAAGTTGTGTAGGTAGGTGCCTGTGCCCTGGCGGCCTTAGTCATGGGACGGGCTGTCCCTCCGTTCCTGTGCGATTGTGTTGGTAACTGACTTCCTCCTACTGTGACAGGAGGTCTAAACTAGCAAGTGCATTTATGGGTCTCAAAAGAGGGTTCACGTCCAACTTCCTGCTTGTTTAGAGAGCACTTTTTAGGGATGCTTTGGCTGAGTGAGCACTGTGCTGGAGTCTCGGTACCTGGTGTGGTTCCTCTGTCACTTTTCTCCCCGTGTTCTCTGCCTGGGTTTCCGCCTCCATAGAGGGGGACTAACTGGCAGTTGCCCCGCCCTGCCCCGCCCGCCTCGCCTTGCCTGGGTGGGAAAGGAAGCCAGCGTTAATGTGTTATGTGTGGTGCTAAGCCCTGCTGCTGGGGATGGGAAGCTGAGGGAAAGGCTCAGCGTTCATTAGGAGCCTGGAGGCCAAATGTGCCAAGTTCCACACAAGGGATAGACCCAGTCAAAGGGAGATCCCATTACAAAGAGATTCACTGCCAAGTTCCCCCTCCCACCAGCTCCCTGGAGCAGCTTTCAGCTTTAGAGAGTTTGCAGGCCCCAGGGCAGAAACCTAGAGCTCATGCCTTCAGAGTCAGGTCGGGGAGACAGGCATGAGGCCGGAGAGGAAACTCAGGAAGCTCCCTAAAGGGGTGATGCTGCCAGCCAAGGGCTGGAGCCCTGGCTCTCTCTTCACACAGCTTTTCAGGAACACGACCCTCTGTGAAGCCAGAAAAGGGCTCCCAGCTCAGTGTGGGCCAGACCTGGTCAGAATGTACTGTTGTCTGGTCTTTTGCCCAGATTCCAGCCCGTTGTTCCGAGATGCCCACTGTATTGTCTCAGACTGTGTGCTGGACTCTCATTCTATCCTTATGATTATCATGTCCAGTTTAGAGATGAGGCACAGAGGTGAAGGGACTTGCCCAGAGCCAGGGATGGGGCTGTTCTGTAGTCTTGCCTCTACTGCTTTATGATCCACAGCGACTTAGTAGCTTCTGAAGCCTGCCTTTTCTCGTGTGTCAAACATGTCAGAGGGTCACGATCAAGAGTCCACGAGGAAATGTATGGGAAGCCCCAGCGTGGTGGCTGGCATACAGAAAGTGCTCCCTAAATGCCAACTGCTGTCACTGTTGTTTCAATTATCAGTGATAGCACGTTCTTTTGCTTTGAGCTTTTCCAGGAATAGGACTGGTTTGTTCTGATCTAATCATACGGTTTATCTCAGGCCCTGTTGAGCAAACATTTAGGGGTACAGCTGCCTGGGGTTGCGGAAGATGTCACCTGGAGAGGACGGAGTCTGAGATTCAGGATATAAAGCAAAATATGCCCTCTGGGATGGAATGTGTGATCTCACTGTCTGATAGGCCTCAAACCAGCTGAGCTCATTGCCATGTACTTGGTAGTAAATCATTGCTAGTAAGAAGATAAAAGGGATCATCACCTCAAAGAATGTCAGAGAGAGAAGGGACTTAGGGACATTAGGCTAGGGAAGACAAATGGGTTCGCTTGTTTTCATCTTTAAGTGCTCGGGGCTCGGGCCCTTGTGGCTGCTGAGGCCCTGCATAGAAAGGATTCTCAGACCGCTGGGATGGCCTAGCTCAGCGGGACAGAGTGCTGGGATCAATTAGTGATGTCTGCCACGGCCACAGGAAAGACGGGGGTGGCACATGTGCTGCTTATCTGCTCACTTTGGTTACAGCTGATGAAACTGAGGCCCGCGACTTTGCTCACTGGAGGCTCACGCAGCAAGTCATAAAACCACAAACATCTCCTTTGCAAAGGGGTCTTTTTAAGAGTGTCTGATTCTTTAGTTTCATTCCCAAGAAAGTGGTTTTTGCTCGACCGTTTTCAGCGAGGAGGAACTCGCTAACTCAGAAGGCAGCGTGTTCTGGTCTTGGGCCTCTCCCAGCGCGTACGTGCACCATCGAGGGGGAGAAAGCCTTAGAGCCCCTTGAGGTGGGCTCTTGTCAACCGTGGCTGCCCTTGGGGAGCTTTTAGAAAATACTGATGGGAGGGCCTCACTCCTGACCAGTGGCATACACCAGCCCCAGCACTGCTGTTTCTGTTGTAATTTTTCCAAACCCCTCTTGTGAGGTTAATGTGTAGCCAGAGTTGAGAACCACTGAGACCAAATCTTTTTTTGGAAACAGGCCCAGAAAGGGCCTGATTGTCCAGGGTTATGTGGCATTAGTGGCATGAAGAGAAAGAAAACCCTTTGTGAAGTACCAGCTGTACAGCGGGCTCTTTTGCCTTCATGCCGAGTCTCTTCTGGTCCCACGGAGCTGCTATTCCACGGCTACAGACCCTTTGTTTTTTTTATATTGCACTTAGGTAAACTCACAACGTGGCCTATCAGACCCTGAACCTCAGATCTGATCACCAGACCCCTCCCATCGACTCCATCCATTCCAGCTGCCCCATTTACAAAAGGGCGGACACTGGCACCACCCCACTTCCCCCTGGGGGCTCTTTCTGCATGTTCTCTGCCATTTCCTCCTGGCTCCTCCTCAGGTCTTAATTTGTCCTTGCCCACACTCTTATCCCCTTATCCTGTTCATTTCCTCTGTTCTCATCACCACCTGAAACTGATTAGTTTGCTGTTTGTTTTCCCCACCCGCAGGAGGTAGGGACCCTGTCTGTCTGCTTCCCTGCTCCATCCCTCGTGTCTTGGACATGTTCGTTGAATGGCTGAGTTTGTTGAAAGAACCACCACGACACGGAGCTGGTATTATCCCCAAGTTACAGGCAACTGGAATTCTGGTTCACTGCCTCTCAGCCCCTTGTTATTTTCAAGTATCTCACAATATTTTTACTTTTTGCCATGACAGCCCTAAATGTATAAATGTGTTTTGACGGGGGTGTGGGGGGGGGTGCCACAGTCATCCTTGGGGGTGGAGTTTAGCTCGCTCTAGTGAAAAGAACACAGATTTTGAAGACCTTTGGACTAGGGTTGGAACCTTTGCACTGCTCTTACTAGCTGTGTGATCTTGGGACATCACTGACTGTCTCTGAGGGCGCAGGTTTTCTTGCCTGCGAGATGGAATCACAGTAACAATTCGCTGTTACTGACTGAATGCTCCCTGCGTGCCAGGCACCGTGCGAAGTGCTCTGTGTGTTTCAGCTGAGTGGATCCTCATGCCCGCCTGAGGCGGTTCTCTTCTTGGCCTCATTTTAAGGCAGAGGAAGACGAGATACAGAGAGCTCAAGCAACCAGCCTGAGGTCATACAGCCGATCAAGCGAGGAAACAGGGTTCAAGCTTCCAGCAGCTTGGTTCTAGAGTCGGGGTGTTAGGAATTCATGCAGTCATGCCCACATGGCCCCAGAACAGGTGATGGTGAAGACATATTCAGTACAAGTTGGTTCCAACCCTCCCCCACCCTTGACCTTTACTCACAGTGACATTTAAGTTTTCTTACTGTTTTGTTCTCAAGTTGGTGACAAAAGTACTAATTTCCTGTCTGCTGGAGGCGCTGACTTCCAGACAGCTTCCAGGACCTGACTTCAGGGAGAGCACCTTGCAGGCCCCAGGCGTGTGCACTGTGTTGGGAGTGCAGATGAAGGAGTGCATTTTCCCACTGAAAAAAACAAACAAACAAACAAAAACTACTGCCTCACATATCTATTAAATGTCTACTTTGTGCCAGAATTGTGACTACGACCAATAAAAAAATTAAAACAATAATTCTCACTCCTGTCACGCCAACTCACCAACCCTTCATTTATCAGCCTGCTTACCTGGACTCTTAGTTGTGATAATTTTAATTGTTGATGTGGATTTGTTACTTTGACCTGGGTTGGGTGTCACCTTGCTGAGGTATTTTTCCGGGAGGATTCGTTTGCCCTGTTTTGATAGGCGGAAGTATGAACAACTAAAGCCGCATTTCGAGTTGCTGCTTTATTTTGAAGTGGGCAGGATTCAGTGTTGATGTGAGACAGAGAGACTTCAAAATAAGTTTGGTATTTTAAAATAAAAATTTTTTTCCTAATTATGTAGGAGTAGTATAATAACACTAAAAGAAATTTAGAAACTAGAGAAAGGAAAAAAAAAAAAAAGGCCTCAAATCCCCCTCATCACAGAACTATTATAATTTTAAAATAGTTACAGCTACAACTTTTTTTTCCAGGTGGCTTCTTATTTAAAATAATTGTGATTACAGAACAGGGACAGTTTTAGACCCTTTAATGCCAAAAGGCTAAATAAAGAAAACATTTTTTTTCCATGGTGGTACATGGATGATATAACCATAATTTTTAATAACTGCAGGATACTGCGTGTGGTGGATGTACTGTAATTCACTTAACCTTTTTTTATTTAGAGATTTAAGCAGTAGTCAATTTTTCACTGTTATAAGTAGTACAGGGATGAACATCTGCACGCAGGTAGCTTTTTCTGTGAAACAGATATGACTTCTGGGTTAATTTTTAGGCATTTTCAGATTCTTTGACACCACTTGCCAAATGATTTTCCAAAAGGGGTGTATTGTTTAATTGTCCAGAATGTATGAGACTACCTGTTTCATTACGCCCACACTGACACTGTGTGTTATCATTTTTTGAAAACAGATCTTTGAATTTAATATTTGCGTTTGCAGACATGCCAACTGGGTTGTGTGGTGGCTGCTACACAACACTTTTTGACCGTGTGTCACTCATGTAGACACTGTTTTGTGTGTTCTTTTAAAAAAATTCATTAAAAATTTTTTTTTATTTATGCTCTGGAAAATGTCAGGTCACTGTGTTTTCTACTGCAATCTTCATTTGTCTGGTGGTACCTAGAAAAATTCTAAGTGCAGCCAGAAACCAACTAGGTCTGGTTGTATATTACCTGACCACAGAGATAATTAGATGTATTCATTTCATTTTTTAGGGCTAATTTTAATGGTTCTTGCTCTCCAATATCTAGCTTTGAAATCAAATTATATGATGGTGGGATGGGCATTTGTAGAATGAAATAGTACTGAGCGCCTACCAGATAACTAGACTTTGTGATGATGTCTTAAAAGTGGCAGCACGTACTAGCACAGTGGGAAGAGAAGTTGAGTTCAAATTCCAGCCTTGCCCTTTGCATCTCAGCCTTGTTCCGGTTCCTCCCCTCTTCCCTCCCTACCCTTCCTCCACCAGCTGCCTTTGTTTCCCCACCTGTAAATCTGTCTGGTGGTGTCTGTGGAGGTCAGGATTAAGAACATTGTGTTAATAAGGATTTAGCCCACAGGAAGTCTGGGATCCTGCTGTTGGTATTGACATAACAGTGGTTTCAGGGGTGAAGACAGAAGAGGAGGAAAATAGGCCAGCCCAGATATCTTTAGGAGATTCCATTTTAGCTGGAGAGATTAGACGGGCTGGCTGGAGACAGTTTCAAGTCACAGACAATACAGACTTCAGGGTAATAGACAGGAGTCAGGACAAATGCGTACCCTTGGTTGCTGTTTGGGGGCGAATTTTGGGAGGCCAGGCCCCCAGTGGGGAAGACTCCTTCCTGTACAGGGAGGGGTCACGCCTGGTAGATTCAGAGTGTCTGTGGCAGGTTGGCTGGAGACTTGAAGATCTTGGATGTCTGCAGGATTTAGTTTTTGTCTTGTAGAGAATGAAGCATCATGGGAGGACTTTCTTTTCAGATTGTAATGACTGATCATTTTATTATTTTTTTATAGCAATTAAAAAAAACAGCTTTCTCATGATAGAAGGCACATACCATAAAATTTACCCTTTAAAGTATACAATTCAGTTGTTTCTATATTCAGCAACCATCACCATTATCTAGCTTCAGAATTTTTTCATTACCCCAAAAATAAACCTTGTATTCATTAGCAGTCATTTCCTACTCCTTCCCCACCTCCCAGCTCCTGTCTATTCTATATAGTTCATTTAAGCAGAATCATACAAAATTTGTCCTTTTGTATCTGGCTCATTTCACTTAGCATAATGTTTCCAAGGTCCATCCTTACTGGAGCATATAGCAACACTTTTTTATGACCAAATAATATTCCATCATAGGGATGTACCATGTTTTATTTCTCCTTTCATGAGCTGATAGACATTTGGGTTAATTCCACTTTTTGGCTATTATGAATAATGCTTCTGTGCACATTTGCATATGGGTTTTTGCGTGGACGTTTATTTTCGGCGTGGGAGGATTTCGGACTGGGGAGTGTGGTGTCTGGAGCCTTTGAGCAGGCGCTGTGCAGAGACGCCTGTGTGCATTTCTCCACTTCCCAGGCCAGTCCAGGGTAAGCATTATGTGCTCCATGTCTTTCACATGACCCTGTGATGTGAGGCAGGGTCTCTTATTATCTCTCTTTTATAGATGAGGATTAAGTCAGCTGCATGGTTAGAAAATGGTAGATCCCAGCTCTGTCCAGCATCTGAGCCGGCCAGGATGCCACCTGCCCTGGATAGAGCAGGTGATTATGGTGGCCTGGCCAGGCGGGGCCAAGAGGGTGAGTGCTATAGCGCTGTAGTAAGCTGCGTGGAATGTGTGTGTGTGTGTGCACGCGTGCGCGTATGCCGGTGTAAGTGGGGTATGGGGTGAGGGGAGATGTTTCAGAGGCAGCATCAGCAGGACCTGGTGTGTAGATGTGACATAGAAAGAACACTGACTTGGGGTGATGAGGGTGGGTTGGATTCTTGGCACGACTTTTATGACCTTGGGCTGATCTTGTCTCCTTTGAGACTCATCTTCCTCATGTGGAATGTGGGGCTCTTCTCCTGGACCCCTGCCTCCCTCAAGGCTGGTACGAATGTTGGGGGTCTGGGAAGGAGGGAGAAGCTGAGGGGAGAGAGGAGGAGAAAGAGGGGGCAGAACCTGCTAGAATGAATAGGCAGAGATGATGATCTAGGAGGCGCGGTGTTGGGGGAGGGCACGCAGCAGGTGCAGGCAGGTTCTGGGGAAGGTGTGAGCCAGCTGGTCAGGGAGGACATCCCTGCCCATTTTGGGAGAGTCCTGAACCCTGTGAAAGCTCCTACCCAGAGGCTAATGAGCTGGTTATAATCCAGAGACGATTGATTTTTCCTAGTATTTGATTTTGAGCCTTTGTTTCTGGGAAGAGTCTGTATTGACCTATCCACAGCACCAGCAGCCTCCCCCCGCATGTCCCTCCCTCCTTCAGCCAGGCATCACCTTAAAGCCAACAAGGCCTTCCTGGGTCCTAGAGGTCATTTGGGTGGCCTCTTTTATCTGGGCTTGTCTCTGTTCCAGTGTCAGGGCTGAGTGTCCCCTTTATCACTGACATGCAGCTTGCCTGGGTGTTGTGAAAAGCTTGTCATTACCAGTTAGAAAATAAAGACAGAAAGCTCCCCTTCGGAGCCGGCATCGCAATGACTTGCTCTTGTTCTGACTCCAGTATTTTGCTGGGTTGTTATGAATCAGTCATTTAATTGTTTTTTTTTTTTTTTTTAAAGTGTGACAAGCACATTTGTCTTAATATGAGAAGGTAGGCTTATAAGATGTAAGTTAGATGATTTTTTTCTTAGACTGAGTCAGAATCCTGCACCTACCCGCCATCAGAGAGTGATCTGATATGTTCTCCTTTGTCCTGAGTACGAGGACATAAGGGGGTGTAGGTGTGAGAGCCTTCCTCTGTGTGTTTCTGTTCTCTTGTCTCCAGGTAGCAGCTGTTGGTTGGGGTCTGTGCTTATCAGTTTCCATGATGAAGCACAGTCACTGTTCATTTAAAAATTGGTCAGGCCCAAGGGTCTCATTCAGAGAAGGAAGGGACCTTAAGGATCATCTAGTCCAAACCATTCATTTAGCAGGTGTTGCAAGTGAGGCCCGGAGAAGGGAAGTAACTTGCCCAAGACCACACAGCTAGCCACAGAGGGAGCCCAGCTTCCTGGTTCTGCCAGACACTGACGTTCCAATAGTGAGCACACAGAGTTCTCAGGGAACATACCTGTTTTTGACCTGTTTCTAATGAGATTGGTTTTCTGGAGGTTGAATTCTGATGTGTTCCTAGTGTTCTATTGCGGGGAAGTCCATTCCTTTTGGGGAAGAGTTGAAGTTGGCTACTGGATTCTGGCATGTCTGTCGTTTTTGGCCATCCAAAGGGAGAGTGACCACACCTGGGTCCTGGAGGTGTTGGCTGCTAGATGGTACCTCCCTGCTCCCCGCCACTGCATTCATTGCATTTATAGCCAATAGAGAAACCAACCCGGTAAACAAATGAACTTATGGTTGGCAAAACTGGGAGGCTGAGTTTGGGAGGAGGGTCGGGGATCAGAGGGTAGGGTTCCTCCTATAATAAAACTTGCTGATATGACGTTGAAAGTCATTGTCTTACTCATCCTCGTCCAAGATAAGTCACACAATGGGTGATATCGGGGGTGCAGAGTTTCCCTACCGTGAGAACACAGTGAGATGAACTTTGTGTGGGCTGGTTGGTTCAAAGAAAAACAAGAATGGGCTGGAAACAGCCTAGATGTTAAGCAGAATGTGGTGTGTGTGTGTGTGTCCCCGTGTGTGTGTGTGTGTGTTGCTGAAATCATGGACGACCACACAGCCCTTACAAATGCTTTGAAAGAACACTTAACGACATGGGGGAAACATGCATAACAGACCTAAGGTATAAGCCCGATTGGGTAAAACAATTAATCAGACTTCAAACTCAAAAGTGTATTTTGAATGGATGCGTGAGTACACTCGGAGTATGTTTAAAAGCATGCTAGGCCGGCCTGGGCCAAGGCTGGTGGAGCTCTGCCACAGAATTGCCGTGGGACCTCGGGCAAGTCACTGGACCTTTGCAAGCTCAGGCTTCTCATCTGTGCTGTGGGAATAGTACCTTGGTCCTGGGATGTCGTGAGAATTAAACGAGGTGTCAGGAACAGGGCTTCATGCCTCCAGTTTTGGCCTCCCCCGTTGAGTCATGGCGTGGTGTCTGAGTGGTCACACCAGACCATGTTATCTGCTGCTCTAAGCCCATCAAAACCCACAGCCTCTCCGGATTGTGGACACGCACACTGTGTGGCCTCACCACACCACACTGCTTCCAGTTCCTCCAGTGTGCCAGCCCGTTTCCTGCCACCAGGCCCTTTACACATGCTGAAGTAACTTGTTTTTTTGTCTCCCTTATTAGCTGGGCTCCCCAAGGACACCTTGTCACAGGGCCTGTGTAAGTCTTTGTTGAATGAATTGAAGAGGTGAAACTTGAGTTGAGCCTTTAAATAAAAAATGAGTCTTGGTGCGTAGGGTGGGAGCATCGTCCCAGGAGGCAGGCAGGGCAGAGGGCGGTGGTGTTCAGGGACCAGACCCACTAGGCGCAGCAGATTGACATAGGCACAGCCTGCCTTTGTGCGTTCATCATTGCATGGGAGTCACCGCTCGCTGCAAGACATTTGCTCTCTAAGGCTTGACTGCTCTTGCTACTTTTTGTAGCTTGGGGCCGTGTGTGCTCCTTTACTGGAGAGAGCCATCACACCAAGGCTGTGTGGTGACGAGGTGTGTAGTGGGGCTGCCAGCCTTGTGCCGATAGGGATGAGAGCGGGGCTTGGAGGCAGAAGGCAGCATGGCTTCTGTTTCCAGCCGAACCACTTACTAGGCTGGAGATCTTGAGTGGAGTGACTGAGGAAGCAGGGGGATGCTTACCGGAATGTTCCAAAATACTGCTTTTACACACGGTATTTTCATTTAGTTCTTATAGCGGGCATGCAGCCCAGAAGGTGACGGGCCACTTGTGCGTGGTCAGTGTTGATGAGGCAGTTGGGTGTAGTGGGGACTCTGGCAGACTGCGAGAACATGTCTTGTTTGCAGGGGAGTGCCTCCTTGCCACCTTTTTAAAACTTTTTCCCCCCCAATTTTATTGAGAAATAATTGACATCCTTCACTGTGTTAAGTTTATATTATGAAAGGATTATCACAATAAGTTCAGCTAAAATACCCACAACGTAAAATTTACTGTTTTAACCATTTTTAAGTGTATAATTCAATGACATCAAGTATATTCACAGTGTTGTACACCTGTGACCACTATTTATTCAGGTACTATTTTTAGTGTTTTACACCTTCCAACTCATTTAATCCTCACTAGAAGCCAATGAGATGTTTCCCATTTTTAATCCTCATTTGAGAGTTGAGGAATATGCGATGCAGAGGGGTTAAGTAACTGGCCCAGAGGCCACACAACTAGTTAGTGTTGGAGCTGGGATGCGAACCCTAGGGAACCCAGGCGTTGTCAGTTGTTCTGATTCTTAAGAGAAATTGGAACTAGAGAGATTTTAATGTTAAATGTCCTGCTTTGAAACAACATTGATCCAATATAAGGAAACAAAACACTCTTAACCAAACACAACACTGGTGGGGCCAGATGACAGGCATCTCCACTGTTGCTGGGCGTAGTTGTCACAGTGACACAGTGCCCACACGCATCCTGCCTGTCCCCAGGATCGAGGGAAATAATGTACCCCAAAACCTAATGTACCCGAAAACCTGTGGAGAGCAATGTAAACGTCAGACATGGGGTCAGTAATGATAGTAATGATGGCTGCTACGCATCCCGAGAGCTTCCTCACGGTGAGCCAGGCCTGCTCTAAGCACTTACATTCTCGCCAGAGTCCTCAAGGTCAGGATGTCATTATCCTCCTTTTGTGGATGAGGAGTCTGAGGTGCAGAGAGGTCAGATACCTCGTCTGAGGTGGTACCTGGGAGTGGTGGAGGCAGGATTAGAACCCGGGCAGCTGGGCTCCAGAGTGGGGTTGGGTGCTCTGTGCTTCTCGCCTTTGGGCACAACTCTGAAGAGTTCCCAGGGCATGGGAAGTGACAAACATCTGCCAGTGCCAGACCCTGTGCCAGGCACTTGCTCTCACTTTGTTT
>AWHC01159115.1:0-16157 GCA_000465285.1 Eidolon helvum
GTCCTTTCAAAATTAAATCTTCTGAGGGTCAAAAGTCTAAATCCATAATTTCTTATATTCCCTGGACTAAAGCTGAACTGTGATTCATAGTTAAAGATTTTACCAAAGTAACTGAGGATCCCCTACAGATTGGCTGAAGAATTTCTTATGATCATTCAAACTTATGAAGCTGTTGTTTCTGACTTACATTAGCTAGTTCTCATATTTGTAGGTGAAGGCTAGACTCAGCACTGGATGAAAACTGAGGACTGGGAAAATCCTGAAAGACTTCTAACATTACAACTGAGAGACCAACACCCATGACTTTGCTGTATAATCAGGCTCGGGCAATTGCTAAGTGACTTCATTGGGAAATTCCTAGGGCGTTCCCAAAGCCTATTGATTGGAACAAAATTTAAGCTTGTTCACAAAGTCCAAATGAGTCTGTTTATAACTATCATAATTGATTTCAAATTGTTTTCAAAGAAAATTCTGATCTTCCTTCAGATGTAGCTTTAACTCTGTATTAGTGGGCTGAATCAAGACCTTTCTCTTTTAGGTAAAACAACCAGGATAGAGTAGGAGACCATGTCCACTCAGATTTGGTCAGTTTAGCAAATCAGCTTACTCATACCCTACGTAAGCCACTTGAAAGAAAAAAAAGCTACAATTCTTAATTTTGCAACTCTGGCAAATGAGAGTACATATGTGAAACAAACACCACCTAATTTCTACTATTATTGCAAATAACTAAGACATTGGAAAAGAGATTGTCACACACTTAAGCACTTCAGGTGCCTTTAGCCTTCTAACCAACATCTTCCGGTGTCTTCCTAATTCCCAATGACAGGGCTCCAATGAACTATAGGAGCTCTTCTCAATCCTACCTCTTAATTAATTGGGAGAAACCAATCTCTGGGTAGGTGTCCTTATTGACACTGGAGCCATACTCTCATTGCTTAACCCCACTGCTATAAAGCAGGTCCAGCCTTGAAACACTAAACAGTACAAATATTGGGGATTTCTAATAAACCTCGACGGGCTCTTGTCTCTGAACTTATCCTTTTTTGTTTGGTCCTTTGAGAGATACCCTTTTCTCCTTAATTCCTCATGCCTGAATTTCCTTCTCCCAAAAGAGGGAAATATTTCTAGAATCTGACAGTAGACATCAAAATATCCAGTAAAGTACATTAAATTACCTTTCAACATCTTTTATTTTCTCCATTTCCAATGGCATTATAGCTTAATCTGGGTACATGGATCATCTGTCCCTGTTGGATCAGCTACCATCCTCCTTAAAGGCAAAATCTTCAACTGATATTGGTAGAATCTACAGTGCACTTTTTATCAAGATTCAAGTAGATCCTTCAAAATTCCTTCCCAGAATCAATCAATACCCCATAAGTAAAGTAGCCCTTCAAAGTATAAAGCTCATAATAGAAGATTACAAGACACAGGGACTCATTATCCCTTGCAATAGTCCCTGTAATACTCCTATGCTACCTGTGAGAACACCAAAGGTTCAAGAGTGAGGGTTTGTCCAGGACCTCTGTGTAATAAACAACATCGTTAAACCTCAACACCCTGTTGTTCCTCACAGGCTACTAACATCCATTCCAACTGAAAGCAAATTCTTTACTGTACTGACTTATGCAGTACATTCTTTAGCATTCCAGTTGATGAAGCTAGCCAATACCTACTGGACTTCATTTGGGAAGGAAAACAATTCACCTGGACAGTGATGCCTCAGGGTCTTACTGAGACCCTTTCTTATTGCTCACAAATCTTAAAAGATGATGAGAGTGATATAAAGTTCCTTAAGGGTCCTTCTTTGTTGCAATATGTGGACAACATGCTTCTTTGCTCTTCCTCCAAGTCTCTTCATAGGACTACAGCATCCATTTGCTAAAGCATTTAGCCTTTAAGGGACATAAGGTTGCCAAGAAAAAAAACCAAGAAAAAAAAGAAAAAAAGAAAGAAAGAAAACATGCAGTTCACCCAAATCAAAGTTCCATATTTGGTGCATCTGACATCAGAGCAAGGACTGTGTCTAGATCCAGAGATCCAGATAGGCTTCCTGGTGTCTTAAATCTCCCAAATTCCATCAGTTGCCTAATGGACCATACATGGCTTGGCAACTGGATTTCATATGGATTCCAAAGGATATAAATATATTTTAGTCATGGTCTGTATGCCTTCTCATTGGATGGAAACTTTCTCTTATACATAGCTTCTTCTGTGGCTAAGGTCCTTTTGGAAAAGATTATTCCTACCTGGGGAACCCCTTTTGAATTCCCTAGTGATCAGAGAACACATTTTACCAGTAAGGTGCTTCGACAAGTCTGTACTGTTTGGTTGGTTTTACAACATTTTCTACTACCCTTACATTCTCAGTCTTCGGGTTGAGTCTAATGCACTAGTGGCATTATTGAGACTCAGTTGGCATACTTTGTAGAGATTCTCCAAATAACTTGGCCAAAACCACTGTTGTTGGTCCTTCTAAATCTCAGATCTACCCCCTTTGGAACTCATAAACTCTCACCCTTTGAGGTTGTCACAGGGCATCCAATGCATCTGGCCTACTCCTCTTTTGAGCTGTGGCTACCAAAGGAGATGCACATTAATACTGCAATGGCCTTATTGCGTCTATCAAAATTAGCCATGTCTGGCATATCAATATTTTCATAGCATGCTGCAGGAAGATGAAGACCTTAAGTAACATACTGTGCAACCTGAAGATTTCATTTATTGGAAAAGACACCTTCAGAAGGACTCTCTTCAACTTTAGTGGAAAGGCCCCTATCAGGTACTGCTAACCAACCCTGTGCTGCCAAATTGCAGAGAATAAACTCCTGCATTCACAAGACACACCTAAAGAAAGCACTTGACCTTAATTGGTGACATGAAAGTGAGGATTTCCTAAAATAAAAGATAATACCTGATGAGACAGCTTTCCCAAGATGTTCAGACCAGACCAATTAGAAGGTTTAAAATTCATGAAAGTTTCTCTTTTATCTAGACTATTAACTGACTCTAGATTCTTTTCCAAATTCATAGTTTCTGAATTTGAAACCTATAGATTGTATTATAACACATTTTGTTCAAAACAGTTTATTTGAGCTGACAATACTGCTTCATGTTTTATTTCTGTACTGTGTCTTTCCAAAGCACCTGTTTAATTCTTTCAGTTCTGAATGTAACTTAGTTTGTAAGATATAAACTGTAGATGGAAAATGCCTAAGAGATCTCCTTCCTATGCATCATTGTTACTCTATGACCACAACAGGTATCCTATCTGTGTACTTTCCCTATGAAGTGGGTGGAACATACTACCTAAGAAAGGTCTTTCCTGTCATCACAAGACAAAAGGCCTCCAAAACTGGAAAATCCTGACTCTTATTCAGAGATGCTTTCAGAGAAAAATCTTGTCCAGAGAAGGTTATTTAAAAATTAATAAACAGAAATCACATTGAAAATGGAGTCAAGAGGCAAAAAGAGAGAACTTTCCTACACATCTCTTAAGGCACACTACTGACCTCAACAGGAAGAGATGTATGTGCCTTGTGTGTCTCACAAAAAGTGACACTACTTTACTATTTTAGCAGGAGAAAGCAAAGATTCTTCCTTGTCCAGTACTATCTCAGCCATTATTATCTTGTAATAGACTACCATAACTCAGCCAGTGAAAAGTTACTACACTTCAAACTTTTAGTTTCCTCCAACGGACTTTTCTAACAGCCCCTCCCAAGTCCATAAAAGAGTGTTCCTTTCCTTAGTTTTTCTAGACTTATGCATAGCTCGCCATTAGACTTCATGGCCCAAATTATAATTTTTCGATGTTGCCAAATAAACATATTTTGCTAGAGATATATCTGGCTATTTGTTAAGGTCAAGTATATGTATATGTATATGTATATGTATATGTATATGTATACGTATATGTATACGTATATGTATACGTATATGTATACGTATATGTATACGTATATGTATATGGGGGAGAGCAAAACTATTTACTCTTGTGTATGTGTGCACACACATAAACACACAGTATCACAAGTATAAGGGCAGTGAAAAGGAGGAGGTTTTAATTAACTGTCTTCACATTGAAATGGGAAGATTTGGTTCTTAGTATATAGTTTTTATCACATAATTTTGATAAAATTTATATATCCTCGATTTTGTGTTGATCTTCAAGAAAAACTGTACGAAATCTACACAAGTGAAATAAGGGTAAAAAACCTCTCACTGTATTATAATAACCTGATTACACAAGGAGATACTGGTGTGTAAATAACAGCAGCATTCTGTGTTTAACTAAAAGAAAGTATGAATGGCCCGAGGGAAGTATTGAATGAAAGATAATGAAAGGTAGTGTGAGAGATGTCCATGAGCCCAGGACTAGAAGTGGTACATATATTTTCTTCTCAGTTACTAGTAACTAAACCCTAGTGAAATGGTCCTGTCTGGATTCAAAGCTTAGAAATGAGAGTCCCCATTTGGCAGCCATTTCCCAGGACAGTTCTACACTATGGGATAAGCCATTCTTCTTTATCTCAATTTAGACGCACCCTGGGGTCCTATAGGATAATAGGGAACTTCTAAGACATAAGCATCAGGCTATGTACTATTTGCCAAATACTCAAGTCTTAGAAAACTTAATTGCTATGTAAGCAATTACAACTTCCAATAAGCTGTTAACTCTTTTAGCCTGGTCTCAAAGGTGTTTTGGAAGACTGACAGAAGCTGCCACTCAAGTAAGAGTGTTAAAGTGGGAGTAGAGCATCCTTACTTAATCAGCATTTTATTGAAAACATTTATTAGCTAATGATAGCAAATGTAGGAGGATTTTGATATACAATATCCTATACTTCAGTTCCCTCTTCTTATATTTAAGATCATCTTTCTAAAACTTATCTTAGATGATCTGATGCTTAAAGGCATTTAACAGAAAGCTGATAATTTTTTTTCATCACTATTTACTAAATTTAGAAGGAAATGAGAAGAAATATTTTGACTATAGCACACTAATCATGATCTTTGTCCAAAGTCTACTATTACACTAGATAGACTAATATCTTATTTTTATTAGAATCTTAATATTAACAAGTCCATATTCCACATTGACTCCATAAGTCAAAAAAATAAATAGATATGTACATAAATAAATAATTATCTACTCTAAGGTCATAACAAAATTATATTCACGACTTTCTCTTTATTTTTAACCTGTGCTGCAGAAATCATTGATCATATTAAGGATGTATCTGGATTTTTGTTTTCTATTAAAGCTAATAGGTTTTAATTTTCTATTGCACAGAAAAACAAAAAAGGTCATATTCCAACTTCAAATTTAAAAACTGCAGAAACAGCCATTTTTCAATAGAATAATCTTATTGAGTATGGTTTATAAAATATCCATCTCTAACTCTGGGTTTAAAAAAATATTATAGGAATACTAGAAATATCCTATAGCATTATTCCTTATAGAAAATAGACAGTGGTGCGTGACACTGAACATTAGTGGAGATAAGTGTAGCTTCCATAAATTATAAATCAGTCAGCAGAACACATAAAGAAAAAATATGAAACAGAAAATGATACAATTCATAGACTAGAAAAGACACAAATAACACACTACGAGTTTGGCTTTCAAAAGTCTGTCAGCTATTTCCTCACAGTATGTTAACTGAAGGAGAAAAACAGAGCTCCAGGATATGTGGCCATGTAACATTTCAGCTGGAAACTCCTAATTGCAGAGATTGAAAAGTCATTCTTCCTTTCCAGCTAAAAAAAAAGTGAAGCTTTGTAGACAGAGGGCAACTTGTTTGGATTTTAGATTTCAGACTTCTTTGCCTCATATTACACTTAGTTTGTAGTTGTATGTTTTATTTACCTGGAAGAAAAATGCCATTTTTTCTCAACACTAAATGTTTCAAAATTTGAACTTCTGCATTGACATTTTCTTACGGTTTTTATTTTGTCCAGTGTTTTTCAGATTATGTAGGACTATAGATATCTTTTTGAAATTTTCATATACATACAAACTCTACTAGAAAGATGACATATATGGTATATATTTGAAATAGGAAAATTCTAATTATAAAATAAAGTTTACTGTTCTATTGAATTAAACGCTAAAGGAAGGGTTAGGAAAATAATTTAATGTTTTAAAATGATTTGTGCATAATAATGATAATTATTATGATAAACGGTCCTGAATATTTTAAAATTCAAGTGAAACATACATATTTTAAGTATATATATGACAATGCAGTTATAGAAGATAAATTAACTAAGTAAACATTTCCAAAAGAAACATTTGTCTTGAATATTTTGAACATTTCAGCACATAAGACTGATTTTTTTTGTAGTTCAACATTTTGAATCATAGATTTTATTCATATTTTCTAGAAATAGGTATATGTTGCTACAAATATTACCATATGTCTTTAATTTCCAATGTAGATGCTGTATAATTAAAATCATATAAAATATTTAGGATGCATTTGCTGTGGAGACTTTTTAGTAGACCCATCCAATGCTCTTCCCAAGAACCAAAGTAGGTGCATATGCCCATGGCCTGAATCAGCTGAAGTTCTAGATCTGAATTTGGTTAATATAATGCAAAGTATTTTAGAAGCCTATTGCTTCTAAGGATATAAAAATATACTGTTTTAAGTTTTGTTATACAGGTTTATGAATTTTGTCAATTTTGACAAAAAAATGGATAGAATGAGTCATATCTGCATCAATTACAGATCTTTAAATGAAGCTGATGTTGCTGGTTCCAACTTTGTTGTTTGGTCTTGCTTCTTGAAGCTACTTCATGGTTTCACACTCACCCCTTCTCTTAAGAAGAAACACTTGAACCTTTCTATGAACTACTTCCATAGTACCTCAGGTAGATTTGGATGAACTTCCAGGCAGTACTTTATCCTATCTTACTGACTCTTTCATTTTAATATATGAATAGTATGTCCTTTCATATTTTTAACTATAAATAATGATTTAGTGTTGTTATATTTAGTCTGGTACAAGTTTCTGGGAACATGTAGAATGTCTACTTCCCTAAGTGGCACTCCTCTCCCTTTTCATGAATCAGTCCATGTTTCCTAGAATTGAAGAATTTTTTTTTTTTCAATCTACAGTTTTTAGGCTATAAAGATAGATGGAGAATTATTCTGCTGGCAATGGAGTAGGGTGGGCAAAATGATACAATTTGAGGATATGCAGTATTCTTGGTGATTCTAAATATGCCAACTTTTACGAGTTTCAGTATCTTTAGTTCTTATAAGAATCATAAACAGTCAATATCAAAAGAAATTGATTAAGGAGAAAATGAGATAATAGGAAGAGAAATTGTTGGCAATGGCCATTTATGGATCATTTATAAAAGTAATGTTCAGAAGAAGAGAACTGTCTAATTCATAAAACTTTACTAAGACTTGTTTGCTAGTGTCTTCTATTATCGTAAAATACCACCCTGTTACAAAGCAGATAGAATTTGATTTTTGCTCCCTGAAATCACTTGACAGGCAATATAAGTCTCTGCATTTTGAAATTTGTTTTACCACTTGTCTCCAGGATGGTTATTTTACAATCCAATTTAAAAGTAATAATCTGAATAAGAATGTGTAGGGCTCTCACGATTTTAGAAACAACGACTCACAAGGATATTATTTCACTAATATTAAGGTAGTAACTCTTTTAGTATTGAAAGTAACACATTTTTAGTAGTAGAAAAATATTAGGCCTCTCATTTTTATTTACCAAGAAGCATTTCATAAGATTTCTAGCCTGTGCCATAACCCATGGAAAAAAACATTGGTTTTACAATGGAAATGCAAAAAAAACTTCAATCACCAGATTGTATACATAAGTACACATGTGGATTTTCATTCAATAATTCACAGTTCTTCATCTCCATTGGATCACCAGAGAAAGAGGTATTTCATATAGGCCTTACCCAAATAAACTCTTAAACTACTAATAGTCATCCCAACCGTGATTCATATAATGTCCTCTCCCTTACTCCTCATGTCAGAGATATTGCTGCTGCTTTTGTCATAATAAATGCTATGAAAACAACATCGAAAAATTCACACATGAACATGAGTTTTTAGACAAAAAAAAAAATGTGAGTTCTGAAATAGCGAGCGGGAATGTGAGAGTCCTACACATTCTTATTCAGATTATTAAAGATCTAGAAAATTAATTTTAAGTATCGACCCAGTTACAGATTCAAGAGTTCTTTGGTTCTTTGAAAGAGCATAATTCCCTATATGTTTAAATTCAAATACTCCTACCAAAGTGTGTGGGCCCAGAGGACATCCATCTCCCTTAAGAAATGCCTTAAAATATATACTTCATTTTGATATACTACCAAAATCAAACAACAAGATATTCAGTTGGGCGCATACATCTTTCAAAAGTTCTTTTCTCAGTCATTCTTTCACCAAATAATTGTTCCCACTAGGAATATTAGGACAACATAAAAGGCTAAAATTTAGAGAATTTGGTTGCCAAAATATGAGGGGAAAAAAAGCATGCATATAGTTGGAAGGGTGCTCCAATAATGTTATTTATGAAAAACAGTGTCAGCCCACTGGCATTAGCTTGACAAACATGTATTTTTTAAATAAAAATATTACACTAAATTATGTATTTAGTTATTGACATTTTGGGTACCTTCTTAAACTGTATGAGGCTCAAGATGAATGCCTTATTTGCCTCACCTCAGTCCTCATTCTGAGTGCCAAAGAGTTGTATATATTTTGAATTGTTTTCAGTGGTCAGTCTTGGACCAGAGAGCTGATGATATCTTTTCTTCTTTGTGCCACAAGACTCTTTGACCTCCTGACTAGCCCCCACCCACCCCCCTCCAAACCAAGTTGCCAGTTATGAGTTATGGACCCGGTTAAATCAACAGAAACATGTCTTGCATTTTGCTATTGTGTTAATAACATTGTTTCTAAGGGAAATGAGTTTCAAGCTCCAAGCAATTATTTTGTAAGAATTTTGTTTTGAAGACTGTGGGAGGGAGAGACTGAAATTTACACACAAAGGGTAGCCTTGGAAAGATATCCACAGTCATCTGAGGAATTCATGACCTACTGGTGATGTTTTCTTAGTTTTTTATGACCGCCTCTAAAGGGTAGATGACCATGTTTTAGTGTGGGAAACAATAATGCCTGGTTTCATATACAAACTACAGTACCAAGAATGCATATGGTTCACTAGGAAAAAATGCTGACAAGTGTTGGGTACCCTCAAGTGGGGCCTAAATCAATCAGAGGCAGTTGACAATGCTCCAAAGTGCCTCTCCAATTAGATGGCAAACTTTATAGATCCCATTTCAGCTAAAACAACTGAGTTTGTCCTTGATTTTGGAATGAATGCCTGAGAGCTTTCATTTCAATCTGTACTATTTGTTTACATCACTAGCAAGACGGCATTCTTCCTCCTTACAGAACATCTGAGAGATAACTATGGAATAGAAGTAGGGATACAGCTGCAGGTGTTGACAAGTATTTCACACTGGCTGTGCAGGCTCTGGTTTTATCTCTTGCTATTCCTAATACCCAGCTCTAGTAGATTATAAAATGGTTATAAATTCTGGTCAGAGTTGTCTTGTTGGAGCTGACAGATTCAGCAGTCAGTTACATTTAAGGATCTTTTAATGGTTTAGAGAGCCACACAACGGTGTTTTCCCTCATGGGTAAGCTTACAGGGATAGTTGGAAAATACAAAGATAATGAATGCCCACCCACTTGCTCTCCTGTAACCCCAAGAGGTATTTCCTCTCCAGGTACTAGGATTGTTGCTCTTCTACTGCTCCCCAATACACATGTCCCATTTCAGTAGCCATCATTTCACCTATTTTTAATCATTATTTACTAGAAACCAGTTCTTTCATCTAAAAGCATGAGTGCAAGAGAAGAAATGGAATTTTTATAAAATGTACAGGCATCTATTTTGTCTCTTATTCTCTATGGCCACTGTAGGAGGGGCTTGGCAATTATTGTACATAATTAAGTGTTCATTTTCCTGAAAAAAAGATGCATCATTATTATACAGAAGACTGTTCAGAAAGCTGAACACACAACACAGATTGGTTTCAAGAACCATCATTATGTGGCCAAAGTCAGATGATCACTCTGGAACAGCAGCACATAACTTGAAAAAGTGTCAACTTTGGTATGGATAGTCCTGAGAGTGGTCAAAGTTCTGTTATAGTCAGTGAGCAGGGGCTGTAACATGTACCATGTTTTCATGAGACAAATGGACCATCTTTGGGCAGGAGTCACAAATCTGGTGTGCAGTGCTGATCTCTGCATCAGAAATACAGATTTGTTTACTTTGTGCCCTCTCTAGGATAGAGGTTCTGTTGCCAATTCTGGTACAATTATGAATATAGGCAGTAGTGCTGACAATCTGGGTACTGCAATTCCTTGATCAGAAGGTTGACTCCATTTCGTCCTTCAGATAAAGGAGACCCTTATTGTTAGCATCTATGTGAATAATCCAGAGAGTCTGATGAATAACCATGATTTGTTTCTACCATATGTACCCTGCAAGAGTGGTGTATTTAATCTACCAGTCTGGAGTTTTCCAGTGAGAGATAAAACAAGAACCCAACCTCTTGGGCAAAAGCTGAAGAATCAGTGAAAATAGAATAAGGTTAATCAAAGGGAATATTGTCCGCATAAATGGGAACAGCCTTGGGTCTGATATGCTAAACAGAGAAACCATGTCATTTTCAGTTCTGCATAACTGATGCTGAGATTGAACAGCTGCAGCAGCCCAGTGGTTTTTTACTCTGTCAAACCATCAGTGAGCCAGGCCAGGTATTTAAAGGAAACTCTGTGACTCAGGAGTCCCACTGAGCCAACATTTTTGCTAGTCACTGGAGTGGGAAACAAAGTTTTCCTCCCATGAGACAGTTGCCACTTTTTCATACAAAACTGAGGAGCCACTGAAGTCAGTTGTGTTCTTGAATATAACTTTTCCATTTGACTAGCTACGTTTATGGACCCTAGTCAATGATTCTGAGTTGATCTACTGGGACTATCTGGTTCATCAATCAGAAGACATACGTAGTTCATGTGTTCAGTTTATACAAGAGGTTAATGATAAGCTAATAGCTGCTTTTGAAAATAAATTGTCTGGTAGTATGCCAGGGAGATAATAAGTCCAAATACTCAAGGAGGAGGCTATTACCCATTGCTAGTGTCCAATTGTCAAAATCATCAGCCACGGAGACTCAATGCTCAAAGGACTGTTAGAGTGGTGGGACCCCAAAGTTCCTAGTGTTTCTCTGTATGTGGCCTTTTCTCACTTAGGGAATCCCCTCTAGTACTAAAGAGGAAGTAGAGGCTTTTGACAAATGTATTTAGACTATATATGCAGATGTAGAAGCAACAGCAGTGTATAGAATTGTCTGTAAAGGATCCAGATGATATCTTCCATGAGCAAGGACATGCACTTTCTTCTGTTGGGCAGATAGAATAAAGGGACAAACAATAAATAGTGGATTGAACTGGGTTGGGGCTGGTTTATAGATGTGTTTAGACTCAGGGCACTTCTGTTTCACCCCAGTTCCACAGATGGCTTATGCTATGGCCTACATGTTTAATGGGCCATTCTAGAGTTTTGGGTGGAGACTAAACAAAAATCCAACCTCTGGAGCTCAAGAGTCAGTGAAAATATTCATATGTTAAAACCTTAATCCCCAATGGGTTGGGATTAGGAAATGGAGCCTTTGGGAGGTAATTAGGTCATGAGAGCAGACCCTTTATGAAAGGGATCAGTGCTCTTTTAAAAGAGATCATAAAGAGCTAGCTGCCCCTTCCACTATGCAAGGATGCAGCAAGAAGTTGGCAATCTGCAACTTGGAAGAGAGTGTACACCAGAATCTGATCATGCTGGGGCCCAGATACTGGACCTCCAGACTCCAGAACTGTGAGGAATTAATTGTTGTTGTTTATAAGCCACCCAGTCTGTGGTATTTTGTTATATCGGCCTGAATGGACAAAGCCAGGCTACTTCTAGGCTTTTAATTGAAACTACAGGTTCTTTCCTCATGCCTGAGAGTTCTTTCCTCCATAAATTTTGAGCTAAATTTATAACCTCTCTCCAAGCAGATTAACAATGCGCTGAATGATTTAAGGGAGAACAATCTTGGCTTTGTTTCAAGCCTCTTCCTTCTAGCTAGACCTTGTCTCCAAAGCACTGTGAGACTATGGGAGAATTCACTCCACCATTCTGGCCTAGTCCTTGACCCATCTCCATTGACTCAGAACTCAGAAAATGCCTCATACTGAAAAGTCATCTTGTGTATGTGTCGGGGGCAGATTGTACTGTGGCAGATTGTAATTCCCAAAGATGACGACAGTGCTGTCTCCCATGTTCTTCATACAATGTGACTTTGACATTCTTTCCTTTGAGGGGTAGAGTCTGTGTCCCTTCCCCTTGAAATCTGACAAGATTTTCTTTCAAATAATACAATATGATGAAAGTAACATAAAGTGGCTTCTAAAGCTAGCTCATAATAAACGATTCAGCTTCTGTCTTTCTTGTTTGAATTCTTTCACTCTTATAGCCTTCAGATTTGGAGTTAAAAGTACAGCTGTGTTGAGGTCACTAAGCTGTGAGAAAGCTCAACCTATTTCATGGAGATTACATGGAGAATCTCTGACACATGCACACACACACACATCTAGCCCTCAGCTATTCCATTCCTCCACTGTTTCAGCTCATCACGTCTTACTGCAACCACTTGAGATATGACTCTGAGCCAGAATCACCCAGCTTTTACTTTCCAGAATTCTTATCCCACCAAAACTATAAGAAAATAAAATGACTGTTGTTGTTTTAAGTCTAAATTTAAGCCTAAATTTTAGAGTGATTTGTTTTAGAGAAATATATAACCAGAACACCTAGTTTCCAGTCTGTGATGCCAGCACCATAAAATGGTCAACATTTTTGCTGTTTCTTTATTCCCCTATAAAATCTATCTATTAGGGCCAATAGAAACACAATCTGTGCAAATATCTGGCAAATTCTCAGAAGGAATAAAATAGGTGGGAATCGTTAGCTCCTTTCAAAGAGCTTTTCCATCTCTGGAATTTTCGTGCATCATTTCCTTGTTGTTTCCATTGGTTCCTGATGTCTTAAAAAATACAGTTTTTTTTGTTTTTTTTGTTTTTTGTTTTTGTTTGTTTTTGCACTTGTTCATAGTAAGATTCTTAGCCTGTTAAAACATAATCCTCTCCCATTCTGTTTAAAGGTAAAAAGGTAAATAAATATCACTTCACTTCCTATCCCAATTTCCAGCTTGGTTTTTCCTAATTATATCTGTCACTATTTAGAAGAAAACATATTCACACACTCACACACACATATGCATATACTCATGTTTTGTGTTCAGTTTGTTAAAATATCTATAATACTGATCTGTATAGAATCTGAGATTTTCTGACTCCAAAATAAATTTATAGACATTCTATTTCTTGTCTTGAATGATGGATATTTTATATTTTCCCCCTAAATTTCCAATGGTATAATTTTTTACCATTTCAGAGTGTTATAGAACTAGGCAGCAACAATAGTCATTCCCACAGCAAAACAGATGCCTTCAGAAAAGCTTCCCCACTTTTTAATGGTCCAGATTAGACCACACACACACACACATACCAACCAAGCATCATAGTACATCCTGGATATAGTAGTAATTGATATAAGCCAGTTAAGGCCTATGCCTGAATTTGGAGGCAGAAAAGTCACTAAGAATTGTGGAGTTCTTTTCTGATTTAGAAGAATATGTGACAGTTAATATTCTTAATGACAATCATTATAAAATAATTTCTATAATTTCTGCTAAAAAAATTATTAGACAGCTATCAGATGGCCCACAGAACATATTATCTAGTTAACCAGCTTATAGAAATTGAATGGGACACAAATTAAAGAAATACCATAAATCCAAGAATCTGCTTAGGATTACTTCACCTTCTAGAAATTTGCTGCCATGCCACAGAATCTAGACATTCCAAAACACTCATGATAAATTGCTTACCTAGAGTTTCCTAGGTTCCTATTCATTCCAAAATGTTGATTCTGAGAAGAGGCATAATGTCCTCATTTAGTGTTTCATACTTGAAAGCCAGGCCCCATATCCAATTTTCCCGGGACTTATTTGGACTATTCAGATGCTACATAGTAAAAGAACAAAGAACAAATGTCCATGATATGTCTTCCACTTTTTTTTATGCAATGCTAGTCATGCACCAGCACTTTCCCATAAAAGTACAGTTCAGGGTTTATCAAATGCCTTAATTGAGCTCGGTTCCAAATTCAGTTGTGCTCCAGACCCTAATGACCATGGCTAAATTATATCTATTGCCACGAATTTATTATTTGAAAACAACTAAAATTTATATCTTCCAGTGCTCTATGTCTATGTCAGAAGTATGACCTAGTGCTCACAGAGCTAAAATCAAGGTGTTAAAAGGGCCGTATTCCTTTCTGGAGGCTCTAGGGAGAATCCTTCAAAGCCTGAAACTGATTTTTTTTTTCTGTGGCGTCACACTCCTATCTGGCTGACTACAACCAGGACAGCTTCTCCATTTTTATGAGATCGGAACCATTTCAATGCTCCAACATAATCTCCTCATATCAAGCTCCTTAATCTTAATTATACCTTCAAAGCCTCTTTTGCAATGTAGAGGGTAACAAATTCATAAGCCCTGTGGACATTTTTGGGTAGGGGGCATTACTGTCTTTTTTTGTTTGTTTTAGCAGAGTACCTGGTTTTCTCATGCAGGCGAGTCTCACATCAGTGGCAGCCTCTGGGACGAAGGGTGGGTGTCAGGCCAAGGCTCAAACTCCACCTTGTGGGTGGAGAAGGGCTTGCTCCACCGGCATCCTGTACTGTTGCTGCACAACACCGTGCATGATGCCCTGCGCCTGGTGCGCGGCGTGCGTCTCTCCGTACTTGTGCGTCGCCGTAGAATCCAAGATAAGGGTCGAGGTCATCTCACTGCAACTTGCAGGTCAATAGCCCTCGTCCCTGGCCTAGCGCAGGCCTGGCACTGGTTTTGGATGCTGAAAATGTAACAGACCGTGCGCATGGGCGAAAAGAACCCGTTATTCACAAACGGATGAAACGAACCCGTTATTCACAAGCAGACGCTGCCCACACTGCGCAGGTAGGCCAATTTGAAGGGGACTAGGGAGAGGAGGGTGGGCGAGGCTGCATGCCTACCCAGCCGGCTGCCAACTGACCTGGATGAGTCTGTAGTGGTCATCTTGGGGACTGATGACCTTTGGATAGGGGCGCCTGACCGTCCTTGTCCTTGGGCTCACTCTGGGAGCGAGTTGCCAGATGGCCTGGTCCACACTAGCCAGCCTCTTGTTTTGGACAGTGATCGGATTTGGAGTGGATGGACAAGGGACTGCCAGGTACAGCCCAGACCCTGGTAGCCTGCTCTGTGAGGGGTGGGCAGTGGCCGAGGAAAGTTGAGGCAGTCGGGCAGTATGTCACGGTGAGGGAGCCCAAAGCCTTCGGTGTCCTGGTCTGAGTCCGTGGTGCCAGGAGCAGTAGGCAGGGTGTCCTAATTGGACAAAATGGGGAGGGACTTGCCGATGGATGGACGTTGGCAGTGTCTTCCCTGGCTCCCGCCCACCCGCTGGTTCCTGGGACCTAGCGCTGCTGTTGTTGGAGTTACTGGTGGATAGGGGCGCCGGTGTCACAGGCGCCGTCTTGCGGCGCTCAACTCTCAGTGCGACACCAGGCACAGGTACACGCCGAGAGGGGAGGCTGAGCGCTGTGCCTGTGAGCAGTGTAGCGGGAGGCTCGGCAATGTAGTGGTGGTAGGTGGTGGTGGGCAGCGGCGGCAGCAGCACCTACTCCTAGGGACTTGTCCACCTACATGGAGTGCGGAGAGTGACCTCGGCTGGGACCCTGTGGGGTGTGCATCACCAGGGCCTGCTGGTGGCCAACAGGACCTACAGAATTTTCTTCTCCGAGCTGCTGCGTCTTCCTGGGTGGGCTCAGCCCCAGCTCCAGGCTGTTCTCTGGGTATGGGAAAATACCCTCTTTTTTATCTACCTAAACAGTAGGCCAATGGGATACTTTGTCTCCTTTGCTTGTGAGGAATATACACAGAACTCTT
>KE790065.1:0-31799 GCA_000465285.1 Eidolon helvum
ATCTGCGTTTTCTAACCAACCTTTTCTTCTCCCTCCGTGCGTGCATCAATGCTTTCACGTTTGTTTCATGTGTATGTGGAGCTATCAGCTGCAAGGACGGGAAGAGAAGGGTCCATTTCGTTCTTAGAGCCCAGGGCTGTGGAGGCCAAGATGGGCGTGAGAACGAGCTGCTCTGGTCTTTGACTGCAGTGAGTGTGACAGAGGACTGCAGCATCGGCAAGTTCATTGGTGGTTTCTTCAGCAAACCAGGGCCTACAGTTGAAGAGGTGGTCACAGAGCTGGACTCAATGCCCTCTCACAAAAAAATTGAAACCAACCGGAAGCACTTAACGGCCAGAAGCGAAGGCGGACATAGTCATCTGACAAGAGGGGAGGGGTGGCCAGGGAATTTCACTTGCATGGAGCTGTGTAGATGCTTAATAGACCATGGTGTGTCCTCAGGCATAAAATAGACAGACGAAATCATCACAAGTGCTGCTCAATATTTATAAAACAGACCAACAACAACAAAAAAAAATCAAGAGTGGAAGAGTGGGAGGCTGAGCTGGTCGCCCAAATCAAAAAATTTAAAAAGCCTCCTTTTTCATCCTCAGACCTGAATCAATATTGAAATCCAAAATCCATTGCTGGTGAAGGGAGCTGGGTCCTTAGGAGGAAAAACCCAAAAGGCCAAGGGAGTGATGTTGTCAGACTGGCTTCCGTTGAAGCTTCTCTTCTTGGCTTACAGATGGCTGCTTTCTTATTGTATCTTCACATGGCCTCTTCTCTGTGTGAGAAGAGTCAGCGCTATCTCTGAGCTGTTTCTACCTCATCTCATAAAGACATCAGTCCTAGCAGATCAGGGCCCCACCTTTAGACCTCATTAATCTTAATTACCTCTTTAAAGGTCCTATCTCCAAATACAGTCACATGAGAGGTTAAAGCTTCAACCTAAGAATTTGGGGGAAGCACAATTAATCCATAATACTTGCCGTAGGAAACATCAAAGTTCATATTAAACTACAAGTTACAGTTGCTCCCAAGGTGCTTGATTGTGTCCAGACGCCCACAGGCAAGAAGAGTCACCCAGCTGACAGAAGTAATTAATCTTGATCAACTAAAGGAGGAAAGACGTTTACATAATGTTAGAGTTTGGAATACAAGTTGAACTCAGGTGATCCGCTTGGCTCCTACCAGTATGTTCTTCACCCCATCATGACTATGAACAAACCACAGACAAAAGGCATGCCCTCACTTCAGAGGCAAAATATTATATGCCAAACCTATGTGCAAAACTTAGAATCCTCACATATGCAAGGATGTTCATTGCAGCATCATTTCCGGTGTCAAAGAGTAGGAAGCGACTTGGGATGACATCCCTGCTAGAAGAAGAGCTAGAACTAGGCGGAACGTGTTGAATGCACACCATGGAGCCATATGAAAGAACTAGAAGAAACGGAGGATTAGCTGAATACGAAATAACATGGACAGACCCTGAAAATACACAGTGTTTATTGGAAAAAGTAAAGAAAATAATAAGTTCTTCAACATAATGAAATGATGGTAACTAAAATATTTACCTGCCAAAGGACAATGCACATTTCACACACACACACACAGGGGGGGGGGGGGGGGGACACGCACACACACGCACACACCACATCAGAATGGTATACTGTTGTTTGGGAGTTGGGAGGGAAACAAGCATGTGTTTAAAGATAAAAGAAAGAATAAAACAAGAGAGATAGGAGCAGAAACAATATTCATGCCCACCAACTACATTCTAACAATCACATGTTTCTGCATCCAATACTCCTCTTTACCCCAATTAATGCTGCTTCTAAAGCATCCTTTATTCCAATACTTGCAACGTCTAAGTCCATGGTAGACTGAGCTGCCTGGCAGTCTTACACATCTTAACACATTTTCCAGATGAATAACTGGATTTAGGCAATGATGCTACATCCTGCTTCACCAACTGCTTATCATCCACTTTACACTGCCTTTGCACAGATTGTTGACCTGTCACTTGGCTTTGGTCTTCTGCTCACAACTCTTTCATTCTCTCAGTCTGTCCTGGTAACTTTTTCAGTTCTTGTCAAGTTATAAAGAATGTATCATTTTTACGTAAGGCCAAAAGAAAAAAAAATGCCATTTTTTCAATAGAGCTTTCTGAGAGTTCTCACCATCACGAGTTATCATGCGGTTTATTCAACGAGTTAAGCTATAAGCACTTGTAAGAAAAATAAGTCCTTAAAAGGAAGTAATAAGACTGTTCTTCAAATAACACCACATAAGCATTGCACCCAGACCATTAATTTTACCGAAGTACTAACATCTAGCCCCCACTGTAAACACCTCATAGGAGCTCAGGGTTTTTGCACTAGGATTTCGCCATTAGGGTTTGGGAGGCTTTTGTTACCAAGTATGATTGGAATACTAGTTATGAGATGCTCCTGTTTATACGTTGTTCAGTTAAAAAAATATGATCTCTCTGAGAATGCATCCTTAAGGGTAAATCAAGTTCACTTCCTAACTTTCAACTAATTTACAATGACCTGAGATGCTTTTCCTTGTAAGAACATAAGAATTCACATTCTGCTCTGAATCAAAGTTTTTCATTTAATAATAACAGACACTTGTTATTTAATAATAACAAAGAATCACATACTATTGGACCAGGTTAGTAGGAGAAATGAAAAGAGTCCAAGAGAATAAAGCATTAGTAGGAGAAGTTCAATAAGAAAAAATAATATCTGATGAGAAATATTACCTCAAAATTAAATGTGTTCATTAGGAGAGTCAAATGGTTCTTTTCCATAAGTCAAGCAAATTTTCAGTAAGGTGAATTTATCTATATTCAGTGTTTTCAGATTAAAACAAAAAAATTAATTTGAACTTGGTGAGATGAAAATTCAGGGTTGTGTGAAAAAGAGAACCTCAAAAGAGTTGGTCTTTTTTCTCCTGAGATAATCTTTTTTTTTTTTTTTAAACTAGATTTTTATTTAATTCTATTCTGGCGAAGATGCCTAATTTTACAAGGTTTTTAGAAATATTCAGTTTACAATGAAGTTAATTCAATACTTAAAAATAATGGAAGAAAAATCTTTTCTCATCCTCATTTGAAATAGCTTCACAGCAGGCAGAAAAACACGAGACAAGGAACAATGGATTAGTAATCGGAAAATTTTAGTTCTGAACTCAGTTTTACCTGTAATTAATAATGTGTGAACTCGGGCAAACCCGAACTGAACCTCAGTTTCCACATCTGTTATTATGTTGGCCTAGGTCAGAGATTCTCAACTTGAGGTCCACAGACCCCAAGGTACCCTCTTATAGATAAGCCTTGGAGGTGAGCAGGAGAATGTGATCTCAGGCAAAAAATTATAACTACTGAATTTTAATGAACTTCCAACTGAAATTTAGCATTTCTCTCAATTTTGAACGCAGACTATAAACCACAGAGGTATTAGCAGTACCTGTGATTTTAGGAGTAATAAAAATCACAGATATTTTTATATTACATCAAGGTAGCATAGATCTTTCAAAAAATCATTTAAGTTCATCACTACTTCAAAATTACAATGATTATTAGACTTACTGGTATGTCTTGTCTTTTATGCATTAGTAAAGATAAATTATAATCTATTGCAATACATTTTTTAGTAATTCCACATATTTAATGTTATGCATTTGCAAACACTGTACTGTAAAGATATTCATAAACTTCATACTGAAAAAGAGATTCAATATATTTTTAGATCACGCTACTATGTTTTCAGTGTTGACATCATCTATATTATTAGTTTAAAAATAAGTTCAGAGTTGCCAATAAGTGTATCTAAATTGGGATTACAGAATGGAGAATAGAGAATTGGACATTATTCACTAGTTATGCAATATCTCTAAGCTTGTTTATTTGTTAAATGGGCATATTAATGCCCACTTTGGGGTATTTCTGCAAGTATTAAACAAATTAAAGCATATCTAGTGAATAGCAGAATGTTTGGATGTTAACAAAAATAAAATGTTAGCATTATTATTAGATTAATAATCTTATTGTAAGAATTTGTTGGTGCTTTATTTTTGTTCAGTTTTGCTTTTCCTTTTTTTATGATATAAGAAACATTTTATTTTAAGTCACTTCTGCTTATTTATACTTAGCAACTAACCAAGAAATGGACTTTGCTGCATTAAATTGATCCATAGAATCCTAATTTAACTCAAGTAACAGTTAGAATGGATACTATAATTTTTAATGAAATGGCTCTATGTCCTGAGGAGAGTAGAAGACAAAATATCCAATATCTAAAGGGGACAGTTAGAATAGTAACATACATTTCTGTAATATGACCTGTCTGGTGGAGGAGATGGATTGCAAATTGTTAGCTTCTTTCCTAACACCTAAACTTGTACCTTCTTCAGCTTGAATCCATCATCAATGAATAGTCTCATCATTTTCAACTAATGGATAAGAATGAAAGGCAGCATATTTTCCAGGTTTTCTAACTATTAAGATACAAATATTGAGATCACAGGGATTAAAATGGCTACATTTTCAAGAATGGCTTATCTGATGGATTAAACAAGCAGGGAGATGTTGTCTAGAAAACGAAGCTACTGATTCAAGAGGCTTTTGGCAACCTGCCTCTGCTCTGTTTTGCTCTGAGTTACTAATGCTTTCTGCTCACCCTCTATTCTCTGCTGACTGTCTGAGAAACACCCAGCATTTCCTCTAAACGCAGAGCAGAGTTGCGATGTTCAAAGTGGGAAACACTTTTTGAAAAGCAACAAATAACACAGAACAACCCACTTTCTCATTTGGACCAGTTAAAAGGATTGTAAAATTCTATGATCATTCTCACCATAAGCCAAAGCAGACTTTTAAAAAACAGACATAAATTATGCAACGTATTTAGGAGTCATAGGAGCTAGATAATTCGGTGGTTGTAAGACCTTTGGAAAACAAAACTTTATGTAAGAAACGTGAATATTGCTTCAGAGTAAAACACACACACACACACACACACACACACCAAAACAACATCATTTCACATTTCTAGGGTCAATAACAGGTATATTGTCCTCTCTGCTATAAATGCAATTTTGAATAAATCCTTCTGAATATTTCAAAAATAGAAATTGTTCTAAAAAAAAAAATCTAAGCATCTGAAGACCCGCGAGTGGCTTGTATGCTGTGCAGGCTGCAGGACCATGTGTGTGCTCGAGAGCATGTGGCTCCGAGCTTGCTGTAGACAGATCGCGACAGCCGGACTCGGAGCGCGCGTACATCAGGGCCATCATTTTCGATGTAGATTGGTAATTGCCCAGCATGCTGTCTTGGATTCTGTCTCAAGCTGTTTGTATTTCTTTTCACTAATTCCACCCAATGTTTTCATATCTGCAATTGCATTAACAACAGAGAGGCAGTTAGGAGACCAAAGTATATTTGGAGTTATTACATTGATTTATATCTTCATCATTTCCTGACAATTACTAAAGCTGGAGAGAAGAAAATCCATAAATTAGGAATTAGAATGTGTTCTTTTGCCCACAGGAAAGGTTCATAGTTGATCTCATCCTCAGACGAATTTTGTAGGTCCTATTGATTTTATTTTAAGTTACTCCATTTATTCACTCATTCCATTTTTCAATAAACAGAGATTTGTTAAGGTTATTGAAAACATTATTCTGTGAACCAGACGTTGGAGATTTGAAGGCATAAAAGTGCAAGAAGTATGATGTCTCTTCTCAAGAAACTTTCAATATTCTGGGGGAAATACCCAAGCAAACAGCAAGGAGAATCTGGTGTGACAAGTTTTATAGAGAGACACCTAAGAACAACTATAGAACAAAACCTTTTATTTTATAGTCCTAATCAATCAGTGACTATCTTGTAACCTCTGGTCAAAACTAAGTGAGTTTGATGTGTTATCAATAGAATAACTCGAGTGTTTTATCATCGCACCTTGAGCAGTGTGTCTAGAATAGTATTCTATAGTATATCCGTCTTCTCATTAAATCGTAAAGTATTTAAAAACAAGAATAATGTACTTTTACCTTGAAAAAGTGTAGTACTAAACACAATGCCTATTACCTATTAGGCAACAAAGGAATAATTTTGGGAAAAAATCAACTAATAAAAAACTAATAGTAAGATTTGTTTTTTTTTTTTAGATTAGTATTCTATTTCTCCAGAATCCTTATGCAATGTACATACATCCAAAATAGATATATGTTTGGAAGAAAAGGAAGATAGCCTGTTGGTGATCATTAATATCTGCTGGAGTGGGAGATGCTATAATTTATTGGACTTTTTTGAGTCAGTTAGCAATCAAATCTTGCTTCCACTCCTCTAATGAGGGGAAATTAACTAACCTCTTGAGCCTTTATTTTTCTTGACTGTAACACATTGCTGATAGCACATCATAGGATGTCTATCAACATAGGATGAACATAAGAGAATTATATATTAAGTATCCCAGAGTTCTGGTTCCCCTGGGTAGCCTGGATTCTCTATTGGAGAAGACCTCATTTTTACATTTTCATTTTTTCTGCTCAGAATTTCAGGAGATGTGAACCTACCAGCTTCCTTGAATAGGGACATACGGTAGAACAAATATCTGCCACGAGACAATGCATTTGGCCTTAAGCAGGAGAGTAAAGATCTGGGAAAACAGAGTCAGGGATGCACAGATCCTGCACCTCCCAGAATTCTAGATAATGTAACTTCTGTATGTGTTGAGATGGTTGAAACTCAGAATACAGAATGCCAGGAAAGACAGATACCCGCTTTTGTTTAAAAGAAAGAGAACACATGTGTGAATGAATGTATGTGTATTTCTTCTTCTATATTTTGAAGCTAGTTAGAAGGATAATAGCATTTCCACCAATGAGGGAATTAATGTAAAATTTACAATAAATAAGGTAAAATTGCAATAGCTGATTATTATTACTATTATTATTAAGCATATATTACACACTAGGTAATGTGCGAAGTATTACATATGTATTATTTTATTCAGGTCTCACTACATAATTTTCAGGGCTCCTTGCAAAATGAAGACCACTTCGTTCGAAAAATAGGAAAAAGTCATCACAAAAGGTACTAAAACGAAAAGATGTTTCCTTCCTTCCATAGCCGTCTTTCTTTCAACTCACCATGCTGCTTTTTTTTCTATTTAATGTCACTGAGAGAGAGAGAGAGAGAGAGACAGAGACAGAGAGAGAGAGACAGAGAGAGAGAGAGACAGAGAGACAGAGAGGAGCAAGCTCTTTCCTGTGTCTCCTCATGGGAGTGCTCATCTCACGGTGAGGACTCCACCAAGGTGACCTGGTTATATCCCAAAAGCCCTGTGCCCAGACACCATCACATTGGGAATTGGTTCATAAGAAAAAACTATGCAACTCCATTTCCCCTTAGTAGAACCTGGCAAGTTCCATCATACAAAGGGGTCTTTTAGAAGTCTTTTTTACACAGCCATTCTTAAAAAAGATAATAGTAAATTACAGTTTCTACTTTCAAACACGAATAAACATGATTGTATCTAACTGCAGACTAGTAGAATCATCCTATAATTTTCTTTTGTGACAATATTGTGTTAGCCAACCTGGAAATAATCAATTGAATTATTCTAAGTTATATTTATAAGAATTGACAGCCACTGCAAGCCTCCAAATGTTATGTTTTTTCTTCTGACTTTGCTTTTTAAACTACATGGCTAAAGTCTACATTTGTTCATTTACCTACTATATATTTAAAATGACAGTAATTTCATTTGTGAAGTTAGATCTTAATATTCTAGGGATCTTAGCATTTTTATGATTAGAACAAGCCTTTATCTTAATAAAATGGTAATTAGGAATGGACATATTGGCTCTGACTTTTGCTGATAAGCTCAATTCTATACTACCTGGATCCAAAGACCTGATGTGCCTTCCATAACCGATGAGCAGGGTTGTACAATTAGATCAAAACAAGAGGATGTAAAATCAGTGTTTTTGTTAAAATGCATAAATAAATCAGCTCAATGGCTAATATGAGTAATATTTTTACACAATTGATACTTATCTTTAAAATACCTTTTCGCATTATGGCATGGTTTGAATGTTTCCGTCTCCCCTAAATTCACGTGTTGAAATTCTAATCCCCTGCCCCAAAGACGATGGTATTAGGAAGCAGGACATTTGGAAGGTGCTTAAGTCATGAGTGGAGCCCTCACGAATGGGACTAGTGCCTTACGAAAGAGGGCAGAGGTCCCTAGCCCTTCTACCACGTGAGAACTCGATGAGGAGGTGCCAGGCACTGACCATGAACCAGGAAGAGGGTCCCCTGCAGAACTCACCACGCCGGCACCTGGATCTTGGACTTCCACCTCCCGGAACTGCGAGAAATCAATGTCTGATGTTTATAAGAAGAGTTAAATAAAAGGACCCAATGTGTTTGTCATATACAAGGGAAGCATGTTTAAAAAGGCTGCAGAGAGGCGAGCAGGAACAAAGCTGTGGAAGGCCTTGTTGGCCGAGACAAGGAATTGGTACTTATCCCGAGGGAAGAGTCCGCTGACTGCACTGTGCCCGCCTCCCTCCACGTTCAGCTAGAGCTCTTCCCCTCAGCTAGTTTCTTGTCCTGCCCACCTCCCAGCGCTTAAAGAGTGTGTCTGCCTCTCCTCCGTTTCCTTCCATTGTAGTTCCGCAGGATTTTCATTTAAATAATATATTCATCACTATTTTTCCCCTGGGGGGGATGGGAAACAATAGAAAAGCAAAAGCAAAAAAAAAATGTGAAAAGAAAACACACACACACACCCCCCCCCCCCCCCCCCCACACACACACACACAGAAAGCAGCTGAATTTGTTACTCATGGATGCTAAGGGAGAGACAGATGGGATAGGACACCCAAGACTAGACAGGTCTTGATTCAAGGTTATGTACTTGCTCGGAGCACAGACCTACAGCCTGGAGGGGTCCTGGTCCTGGGTTATTTTAAATGTGTGCACACAGTGTGCAGAACACGCGTGAGGTGCATGAGCTCTCTCTAGATGGTGCTAAGGAAAATGATCGAATATGAACTCTGATTAGAGATAAAAATAAGTAAAACATTTAGCAGACACGTACACACTTCCTTGAGCTATATAAAAATAATTATAAGCATACATGGAAATGCTTTTTTATCCTTATTTTTTTTTTGCCTAACAAAAGTATAAAACGTGGAAATAAGTTACACCTTTGGCATTAAACTAGTAAGATGCACTCCTACTTGTGAAGAGTTTAGCTGATGATAGAAATAAATAATGATATCGTGAACATGTGACAAATTGTGATGTCTGCCAAATTCAGCAAGCAATTGGGGTTTAACCCCAAGAATTTATGACTATAGTTTATATAACAACAAAATCTCAGACAGACATTGTATCATCTGAAAAAAAGATTATATTGAAAGAGGAGGTTGCTCAGGACAGCAAAGGGACCAAGAAGAGAAAGGGTCAATAAATATACTTAAAAGCCAACTGAGAGGAAAAAAAAAAAAAGCCCTGAGTTTGTAAATGTAAATATTTTAGCTTCCTGAGAGGAGTCAATTATTATTTTAAATGGGTGAAATTCTCGGTTTCTCTCTCTCCCTTGAGCCCATTTTACTGAAAGACTATTTGTATTAGAGGACTATCTGAGTGTTTAAATATTACTTCTTAAGTATGTTTTACTTTCTACTCTGAACTTGAAAACTGAGAACACATTTGTTGTGAAGTGATTGGTTCATTAAAGCACCCTCACTGGCAAGGAGAAAGCAAGATCCATTTTGACATAAGAGCACTGAAAAAACTATTGTGTAGTATCTTAATTTTGTGATGGTCGCTTGGATGTTGCCATTCTCTTAGAAGTTTTAATGTAAAAGTATCTTAACTGTTAGACTCAACATTGTTCTTGTCCCTATTATTTCAGGTGGGTTTGGAAAACAACCTTCTTCCAAATTCTACTACTGAATGAGTCTATTTTGCTGAGATGCAGAAAAAAAGGTTTCTGTTTAGACTTGAGTTACACTGCATCTTTCTATAATGCATTGTACATATATTTTTACATTTCTTTTTTGTCATAATCACTAATACAATAGATGGATGGTTGTGAGGATGGTTCAACATTAGAGAAAGAAGGTACAAGAGGAGAAAAAAAAGGGTAACAGTATTTTTTAAATTCTGCATTGAAGTGGAACATACTAATAGAAATGTACACAAATAACTATATAACAATGAAATTTTGGGAACAAATATATCCACATAAGCAACACCTTCAATGAGAAACAAAAGCCCCTCACCTGCCCTTTCTCAGTCCTCCCCAAATCAATGGTCACTTCAACTTCTAAACACCACGAAATAATTTCGACTGTGTTTAAACTTTATAGATATGTAGTGATATTATATGTATATATATATATATATGCGTGTCTGTATATATAAATGCCTCCTCTGAAAAGTAACCAATATTCTAGTAAGGTTACTGATTGATTTTGCCTGTTTTTGAACTTTATAAAAGTAGAATCACAGAGAATGTATTCATGAGTGTGTTTTCTTTTACTAAACAATGTAATATGAAAACAAATTTGTTTATAAAAAAAAGTTTCTAAAACCAGGTTATTGTGTGCATTCATCCTCATCAATGTACCCCTTGTATGAATATACCACAATACATATTTCCCATTTTATTTCTAATTTTTTAGTTTTGACTATGATGATTAATATGTCTGTAAATATTCTCCTTCATATCTTATGGTTAATACTTGGACAAATTTTGGTTAGTAATACAGCCAGATGTGAAATTGTTATGTCATTGGGTATATTAAGTGGGTTCACTGTCTGAGACTGGTTTAAGAAAATGCAAATTAAAATTATCGTTAGATATTGTCTCATATTAGGATGTGGAGAAATTGGAACCGCTTTGTACGTTGTTGGTGGGAATGTACAGTCACTGGAAAACAGTATGGAAGTTACTCGAAAGATTAAAAATAAAATTAGCATCTGATCCAACAATTTCACTTTTGGGTATATACCCCAGATAACTGAAAGCAGCATCTTGAAGAGATATTTGTACATCCATGTTCATAGAAACCATAACTAAAATGTGAAACCAACCCAAATGTTCATAGATGAACAGATAGGTAAACAAAAAGTAGTATAGACGCTCAATGAAATACGATTCAGCCTTAAAAAGGAAGACAGTTCTGACACATGGTCTAACTTGGATGAACCTTGAGGACATTATGCTAAGGGAAAGAATCCAACCATAAAGAGATAACTACTGTATAATTCCACTTATATGAGGTTCTTAGAGTAGTCAAAACCAGATACAGACAGTAGAATTGTGGTTGCCAGGTATGTGGGGAGGAAGGAGTGGGAAATTGTTTAATGCATATAGAATTTCAGATTTGCAAGAAGAAAAATGTCCTGGAGATGGATAGTCGTGAGGATCATCCAACATTATGAATGCACTTAATAGCACTGTATTTTACACTTAAAATGGTTAAGATGGTAATTTTTGTTATGTGTATTGTACCACAAATTTTAAAAAGTAAGAAAAAAAAAAAACCTTTACATTCGACCCAAAGTAAATAGAAACTGCCTCAGTTTAATTTTCTTCAATATGTAACGCACAATTTAAAGGCTTACAATTTGCCTTTTTTTAGCCATGGAGCCAAATTTTAGATAATATGCAATAATCACTAATATCATCTGGTTGAAAACATCACAGAAACATTCATGAAGGCTTTTGGAAAAAATTAGAAAAAAAGACCAAAGTTTCAAGTTGTTAATTAAAGTGCCATGGATCATTGATTCTAAAACTCAGTTTTCATATGTTAACATTTCTCAATTAAAATGAATCCTACAATTAGTGGCATCTTAAAATCACTATTGTTCAGGTGACATGGGCAAAATTAGCTGTTCGTTCTTCATGGTATGAATAAATAATGGTAATTCCTTGATACTCCAATTAACAAATGAGAAATATTCCAATTAGCCAATGAAAAAGTCATTTGTGTCCTAGAAGTTATCTAGAACTCTTTCTATTAAAATTTTCTCATAAGAGTAAGAAAGTACCAGCATCAAAACCTGCAAAGTGTATGTGAGTGGTTTGGAAAAAAATACCAGAGATAACAGTGGAACATTCTTTTAAGAAATTCTACATGACCATTGTTCTTGATAGTGCAGCATGATATTTTAAGGTAAAAAACAAACTTCAATGACTATGTAAAGAGTCTGAAGAGCTTGACTCAGAATAAAAAATATTTTAGAAAATCTTCAATAAATAATTTTACTTATGTTTTTATATTTTATATGTTCTGACATGATAGATGATAACATATGTCTACATATATCTAAAAATATGTTTCAATAGAATGAAATAAAACAAATGATAAGGTAGCAATTGTTTAACAAATAGCAATATATTTCTTAATGGTACACAGTATAGGAATGTGTCTTAAGATTGATGACACCATAGATTCAATGAAATACAGCATAATTAAACACACTTCTTAAAATAAGTCATGAGAATATATGCATAAAAAGGGGTATGATAAAATATTGATATATATATGTATACACATATATAATTTATTATTTTTAGAAAAATGATAATCACCTTTTCCTATTTTGAATATACTATATATATTTTTGAATATACTGTATTTTAAAATATCCTTTTGTCATCTTCAAATTGTTTTAGGTATATATTTGAAGAGAATAATATCTGGAGAAAAATATAAATCTCATAAATATGTCATTCTATATAGATGTGTTAAATATTTTATTTTGTTTTGTATCTGCTGGCAATAGATATAATAATATCGACAAAAGAAGATTTTAATAGATCTTGTCATTAGGTTAAGCCCCACAAAGCTTTGAAAGAAAATATCTTGATTTTTTTCATGTTTTTTTTTTTATGGCCCTTGCAGAGTACAGTAAGATGCTTGTCTCTAAGCAGCAGCGTTAAACGGAATGAGAGTAATTATTATTGACACATAATGTAATCACCAATAATGCACTGGGCCCCAATGAAGAAGGGCGTTTTAGTCTTCACATGAGCGGCTGATATGTTTGGACCCCATCTGTGCTAATGGCAAGTATTCCCATGAATCTCAGTGTCAAAAGAAGAGAAATACACTCTAAAGAAGCCTCGTCAGAAATTCAAGCTGCTTTATTTAGCAGAAAGAACAAGAGTTCCCTGAGAAAGATCTATTTTTTAAAAAAAAATGAAAAGTGATTTCCACTCCATAAAGCATAACTGAAGTCTTTCCAACCTTCCAAACATTTTGCATGTACCATTTTCCCCTAAAGAAGACCCAATTCCTTTCAGGCTTCTTGCTATATGACGTGAAACCTCTGTCTGAAGAAATAAATTATTTGAGCAGAATTATTGCCCCAAAAATGTGCTAGTGTAAGGCTCCACAAAAATAGAAACCTCTGTGTATAAAACTTGAGATATGGATAGAAAATTATCACTAGATCCAAGAAAAGAGTCTCTTCCCCTTTTTTGTGTTTGGTTTCTGCTGGAACTGAAAGAATAATTATTTTCTCAATATTCACATAAAGACACAAGTGCACAGGCACTAGAATAAAAATGTAGTTTTCCAGATATTTTCCTTGGTGTAATTTTCATTAAATGAAAATTTCACTCAAGTTACTTTATGTCTTAAGAACAATGAAACCAATAATTTTCTAAGCTGTCTCTAAGCTGACTTAATGACTTCTTCAAACAACTTGATTAATTTTACTTATTTGCTATAGTTTGAATAATCTTCAAATATAAAAAACACCACCAAAAAAACCTTCTTGTTTTGAGAGCCTACAGGAAATCATTTTACAAATAGATTAAAATTTTTTATGATGAACATGTTGGGGTGACTATAAGTAAAACAATGCTTCTAAAGTATTCCCTAAAATTTGATGAAATAAATTGTGGCCTTTTTAAGTAGCAAAATACTAAAGAACATATTGTTAAAGAATATTTAATATCTTGGGAAAACATTTATGCCCCTTATTAAAAAAGACTAGCAGAGTACAAATTAATATGTAAAATAGGGTTTTAAATGTATAGTACCAAGTATACCTATTTATATAATTATCTCTCTCTTTGCGAAAGGAGGAGACATTTGAAATATGCCAAACTATTAAAAGGGCTTGTGGTGGCATAGTGGGTTTACAGGTGATTTTTATTCATGTCTGCATGCCTTTCTGTATTGTACAAACCTTATACAATTAATTGTAATCATCAGGAGAATGCCTTAAAATAATTCTCTAGGTGAAGTATACTCTTTGAAGTATTGTTTACCTATGTATTATAGTTGATCAGTATAATTTTGTCATATAAAATAGAAAAATGAATTTTTATATATAGTAATCCCTATCTAAATGATCATGTTTCAATTAAAATCCCTCAAATAGTATTACAATATTATTGCTTCTCTTTTGAATTAAAAATTTCACAGCTAACATTAGATAACAAGATGATCTTATATATATAGTAGGTATAAGAATCTCCAAATATTTTGAGAGAGCTATAACTTTAAGCTTTCAAACTTTATGAAATAAGCCATAGTGTTCACCTGTTTATTAAGTAGTACAAATGGAAGTACAGAGATTAAATGATTTCCTCCGAGATTAGATAGTGAATTTTACTTGCAAGGATATCTTGTTTTCCTTCCCTTTGAGAGATGTTGCAAGCTGATTAGTGAAACTACAGTGTCAATACAATGGCTTTTGTTAGAAAGCTTGCTGAAACCTATTTTTAAAGACATCGGCTACATATTTTATTCACTATGTCAGTCTGTTTTGAAAGTATAATACTAGAGTAGACATGAAAATAGAATAATTAGAAGATGCTTGTTAAACTTGGGTCGGCCACAAAATTTTCTTATTTAAAATATGGAATATTTTTACTTTTCCAATCATTTGTTAAACATTTCTTTAGAAGATATGAAAAAGCGAAAACATAAACTCACAACTTGCAGTGTCTACCAGCCAGTGGCAAATCTTCTCACCTAAGGAAAAAGAACGATTGAGGATTTAGAGAGTAAAGTTATATCTCAATGTAATTACATGGTATCAAAAAGAAATGCAAGGGACATAAAACTTTTAAATGGCTCTTATAATGCTATAATGCAACATGTAACTGAAATCTGTAGTTTTTCGAAAGGATCAACTGATTCTGGATCTTTTGAGGGTGGGATGAGAAGGAAAACTTTATACGAAGCCAAATTCCTTAATCATAATGTTGGGAGAAGGGTAGAATATTGTAAGAAACATTTTAATAAAACTATGGGATAAGATACCTAAAATACCTTCAGATGAATTTTAGATGTAACATGATATTGTGGAAAAAATACTGGAGCAGAAATTGAAACATAGAATTTTTCAGCTACTAATTAAATAGATATGTCTGCAATGTCTTTGGACCTGATTTTTTTCTTACTTATAAAATAGGTTTTAGAGCTATTTCCCATTCAAAAACAGTTGTATGCAACAATTATTGTCCTTTATTTTCCTATATATAATTGGAAAGTATTTTTACCCATATCGATAATTCCACTTGTGATATATTTCATATTTTCTTCCCTTAAAGATCGATCCATTGTGGCATATAATGTAAGGTAAAATTAATCTTCAGTTCAACGTAAAAACAGAGGATAAAACTATTTCCCACACTTGGTGCTATGTGGGATAGAAACCATGCAATAAACTAGTGACTTTCCTACAAGATAGGTGTGGTACCACATTGCTTAAAGAAAAAAGTTATTCTTTTGTGTCACAATTTCAAAAGACCAGGAAATTATTGTACAACTAAAAAAGGAAGAGGGCACAGTTATAATATTCATAGCAATGAGGGATGTTGTTTTTTCATAAAATAAAATATCTGTTAATTTTATCTAAACCACCATAAGTTCTGTTTATTTCAGGTCATGTGTTTGTTGCCTTTTATAAATCACATAATAGGCTAGGCACTGGAGACAAAAAGCACTGATTTTATAGTCAAATAAAGAGGAAAACATCCAGGTACACAAGGCTCAGTGACTATGTGCATTTATTTCTTCTCTCAAAACACCTTCATAGACAAAGAAAATGGGATTGGAGGCAAGAGTGGTTGACACATCTGCATGTTATTCAGGTAGAAGTCAGATAGAGGAGAGGTAATTGCACACAGAAGACACGCTGTAGGTGGCTGCAGGAGATGCACTAGTGAGAATCAGTAATGTTGAGGACTGAGTCCCCAGGCACAGTGGAAGACAGGAATGAACGCCAAGATGGAAACAGGAAGATCCAGAGGAAGTCCATGTATTAGTCCATCAAGTCCTTCTACACCCTGAACTTGCTGAAGTCCGAGGATGAAGACAGCACCTGCGTGCAAACATGCCACTGAGCATGGAGTGACACCTTCTCACTGCCCAAGGAAAAGACTTTCTTGTCTGGCCGCACACCTCTGGTCAGCTTAAGGCGAAAGTGACCAGTCTACAAGGCTGATCCCCTACAGAGTTTCAATCAGCTTTTTTGGAGTCTTGTTCTTATACTTGCATAGACAGCCCCAGATCGTCACACTTTTGAGAAAGCTTCTATAACAAAAGAGAAGCAAACCAAAACAAAAACGAGTTCAGGGGATGGACTAAAACCTTTAAACGTATTTAGTTAGTAATTTCAAATAACCAAAGATATTACATTCCTGAAATCAAGCTAAAAAGGAACCATTAGACATTTTAAGGGATAAAAGTGATAAGAAAGACTTCAATAAGAGGTTTAAAATATTGGAAAGAGGGAACATGTAGAAGTGTGGGGACAATATGTAGCAAAGGTAGCTCCTCAAATATGAGATGCAAAATTCAAGAGATACTATCTGAATTTTATCAACAAATATATGTCAGGATGTGCCTGTTATTTAAAATAACCAAAAATGTTGAACATGCTGCCTGAGTATTAGAGTTGAGGATTAGGAAGAACGGAGAAGAAAACTATTATTTTTTTTATGTGATATAGTGCTTTAAATATGTACTTGCATTGTTTACCAAAAGTGAACTTTCAATAAAATAAGCACATTTGAAAAAATGCATGATTATATTTAGCATAAATTATGATTTAAGAATGATAGGACATACCAACAAAAAGAAGGACATTCTAAGGATCTGGAAATTTCTATACTGGTGGAACAGGAATTATGGAAAAAGTTGAAAAAAGATAGTGACGGTACAATCTACCTCTTTGTTCTTGCACCTGTTTCGGAAGCACTCGCTTTCCTCGAAGCCCTCACGCTGATAGCATGCCTTCCTCAGGGTCCCCTCCAGCTCTTTATTCTATTCTCACCCAAATTTCAATATTGGCCTCTCAAATTTTAGTGCTAAACACTCTTCTCTTTTTATCCCAAGCCCTCTTTTAGAAGTGATCTCACCCACACTAGAGCACTAAGCAATGGCTATGATGCTAACTGACAAAACGGTATTTCCAGTACAATTTGACATCTCTAGCTGGATTTCTCCAAAGTACTTCAGAATCATCATGTCCAACACCTGACTCACAATCCTCACCCCACCACTCACAATCCTCACCCCACCACTGCATCCTCCTCACACGCTTAGTTCTTAGTGAATAGCTTACGCCAGACAGCTGCAACTCTCTGCTCCAGGTCATTCTCCCTTTCTCTCCGAAATCAATCACCAAGACCTATTGATTTTCACTTTTAAATATGTTTTCAAAGAATCTATCTTCTTTATCTATGCTAGCCCTGCCTTATTTCCAGCATGGCCAAACATAAAAACTAAGTGTTTTACATAATGTAAAAGTGTTGAATGGAATAAGAGTAATGGAGAAGGAAGGTGTTTAGCTCTGGGAGTGGGAGAAAATGGACACACCTTAGAATCACCACGGAGGAGAGTACATGCAATTTTTTACTAAGTTGGAGGCAATTATGTATTTCAGAAGCATTTCTTACATATATTTTTCAAATTGTTTGCAGGACCTTCTGTAGTACGCGTCCTCAAACTAACATTTGATATTATCATAATTGTTTATAATTTCCTGGAAGTAGTTGTAATAAAACAAGGCATCATATAATCAGACATCTAATATATATCGTTTTTGAAGATCATAATAGAAAATGTAATAGAATACCAATTTCTGAAATTTTAAAACGTTTCTCATTTAGCTCGTGACTATGTGTAGAAGAAAATTAGCTTCCAAAAGTAAATCTTGTCATTCTTCAAACAAGTTTTTTAAAGAGGGAGATGCTTTCTCTGCAACATAGGAGCTCCCAGCCTGAACTGTCAGAGTATCTCATTTTCATGGGGACTCCCAAGTCTCTGAAGAAGAAAGATTTCCAACACAGTCCAATCAGTGCACTCAACGAGTTCTACTTGTCTGAAATTAAAATATGGCAGAACAGAAGAACAAAAGTTCTTGGGAAGCTTGTCACTTTCACAGACTGTCTTCTCTTGCATTAATCTACTCCCCAAGAACTGCGAAGCAGAATTCATAGTAGTAGCAGGATAAAAAGACAGCTCAAAGGAGAGGAAAAAAAATCAATGGAAAAAAAATCAATGTGAAAGTTGTAAAAGCTATACCAATTAGCTCTCTAATATATGGCCTTTTGAGGTGTCAAAGAGCATTTTTAAGTGCTACTTTTTATTTTTATTCGAATAGACTCACTACTAATGGTACGGAAGCAATCATGTAAAACCAAGAAGTCTAAACCCCAAAAAGAGCCTTCAGAAGCCAAAGGAATACTTATAGACTATATTATGGGTCCCTTATATTCACACCTAGTTTTTCTTTATATTCACACAGTTTTTCTGTGGGCCACCTTTCAATATATGTGAATATATGACTCTGAGAGTGTGTTTTAATTATGGTAATGTGTACCTTGTCCTGGTATTTTGGAATACATTTTGTTTAAGGAGTTTAAATTCCCAAAGAGTACTTTGGAGGGTCATAGACATATAAAAATGAGTACTTTGTTAATTATATTGGATCCAGTTTGGATTCTCTGATTTCTGATAAAGACGATCATAAAAATACTGAAGGAGATAGTATCCCTTATTCACTCCTGCAATTTCTTTATTTTTTGTATTCTAAATTGATCTAAAAGGTGGTTATTTGTTCATAGTAGTAATAATATATTAAATGATTACATTGTATGGATAATTAAAATGAATGGCAGCCATATAAATAGTGATGGAAGGGAGGATGGGAGAATTGAGATTCTCTCTAATAAGGTACATGGACTACAAGTGAGGTGGCATAGTATTATATGAAGGTAGACTCATCTTATGAGGCCAGCATTATCCTAATACCAAAGCTAAAGAAAGATTTTACAAGAAAGGAAATTTACAGGTCACTATCTCTTAAAATATTGGTGCAAAAATCCTCAGCAAAAGATTAGCAAAATGAATCCAACAAACTATTAGAAGTGATCAAGGGATTTATTCCAGGTATGCAAGATTGGCTCAACATTCAAAAACCAATGTACTTTACCATATCGACAGGGTAACCAAGAACTATCTTGTATGATTATATCAATTGATAACCGAAAAGATCTGATGTAATATAATGCATTTGTAATAAAAAAAATTTCAGTAAACTAAGCATAGAGGTGAGTTTACTCAACTGGAAAAAGAATATCTACAAAATAGCTACAGCTAACATCTTTGATGATGAGAGATCAGATGGTTTCCCCTTATGATCAGAAACAAGGCAAAGATATCTCTCTCCACTCCTTGTAAACATTATACTCAAAGCCCTACCTAGAGCAACAAAACAAGAAAAAGGTATAGGTGTAAAATGAAGACATGTTAGTATTTTACTTGCAGATGAAATAATTATGCACAAGATCCTGGATAATCAACAAAACAAAACTCCTGCAATTAATAAGAGATTATAAGCAAGGTCGTAGAATAAAAGGTCAATATGCAAAAGCCAATTTTTTTCCAGTGTACCAGCAATGACCAGTTGAAATCTGAAATTAAGAATAACATTTACAACAGCTTAGGTATAAATCTAACAAAATATATGCAGGGTCTCTTTGTAAAAATCTACCAAACGCTGATGAAAAAAATCAAAGACCTAAATAAAGGCAAACAATTATATTCTCTTGCATTGGAATATATTGTTACAGTGTCAATTCTTACTAACTGAATGGACAGATTCAATATAATATTAATGAAAATCACAATAAACTATTTGTATTTCTTCCAAAGTTTATGTGAAAATGTAAACAATACAGAATATCTAACACAATATTGAAGAACAACAACAAAGTTGGAGGACTCAGTACACAAATGGAAGACTTAACATGCTACAGTTTTCAAGTGTCGATGAAAGAAATTACCAATGCAAAAGAGTAAACCCATGTGGCAATGCACTGGGGTTGGAGATACAAGTTTGACTTCATGCTTAGCTTAATATGGACACAAAGTGTTATATATAGAAACATTTGTAAATAAGTGCATATTTATAGTGAGTATACACACGTATATTTCCTTGATCTGCCAGCTGAGAGGGCCTGAAATAAATGACCACTTGATAGCAGTGAGCCTACCTAGACCTCCAAACATGGTTATTACTTTCTCATATAAAAAGAACCCACCATTCTTGGGAAGATGGTTGATTGCAGGACCTGGATATAAACAAGATAAGCCTGAGTATCTTGTAGTGCCAGAAAGTAAGAAATTACTAAAAACAAACACACACAATAATGGGGAGACATGTATGTCAAAGGAACACAGGCAGGAGCCAAGTCAAAAAGCTCCCCCAGGGGCCAAAGCTGGAACAATGGGAGCAACAAAACAAAGTAGTATTGGATTAGTAATCAAAGTTTTTTTTAAAAAGCCATTGAGTACATATTGGCATAAATACGTGGTTAAATAAATAAGTAAATGAGGGAAGATGAACAAATATCTGGTACCTATGAATTCCAGATAAATTATGCAGATACTTTTCTCTCAATGGGGGTGAAGTATAATTATCCATTCCTTAAATGTGGGCTATGTTTAGCAACTTCCTTTCAAAGAGTTCAGTATGAAAAGGTGAATAAAACAAATAAGTTTACAGTGGAGAAATCTGAAAAATTCTTCCTCAGATCATTAGCTTTAACGGTGATAAGACATGTTGATGGTACGATGTATCTTTGACATGATGTAATAAGAATGGCATATTAACTCTGTGGAATCCCCTCTCCCCAAATCCACAACTCCACATTAATCTCAAGAAATATTTATAGATATTTCTATATCTATAGGCCAATAATAATTGGGAGAGATTCTATGGTATTCGTTACAATTGTCTAGGGCATCAAAACCAAGAATTTGAATTTTTGAGAAGCTGTCACAGTGAAGAGGAGCCTAAAAAAAAAAGAATAAATGTAATGTGGTATCTTAGATGGGACCCTGGTAAAAACTAAGATAATAAAAGATAAAGTACGGGCTTTAGTTAATAATAATGTATCAGCACTGGTTCATTAATTGTGACAAATAAACCATTCTAATATAAGCTTTAAACAATAGGAAAAACAGGGAGTGAAGTATATGGGAACTCTGTACTATTTTCACAATTTTTAAATCCAAAGCTATTCTACAATGTTATTTATTTAAATTATTGTTACTAACTTAAGAAAACACTGGAGGGAAATATTACACTTTAGTAGAGGTTATATCTTGAAGAATGAACATGTATGAATGCTATAATTAGAAAAAGGCTATTTAGGAAAACCTAATTACCAAAAAAAGAATGCGTATTGTATGTAGGCATACAATTACATCCATGTCACCTTTGGCTCTTAACTACTTTATTTGCTTAAAAAAGACCATTCAATAATATATTAGTTGAGATAATTAAAAATTAATAGTATTTTTAAAAGAAAGAACTCTAGTTACATAACCACTCCTCAGACTATCTAAATGAGATTTTTCAGATTTCTATTGAACCCCGAGCTGGGTCTTGGCCCTTGTTCCCTCATGAATTCTCTGCATAGCAGTAGAATAGAAATAACCACCTTAATTAAGATCGCATCACTCTTTTTTTGACTTAATATTTTATTGTCAATCTCTTTAATAAGTCTATCCTAGAGTCACAGGGATATGCATTTCCTTTTATTTTCATTTTAATGGGCATATGAAAAGATAAGAAGGAATCTGACTCAGACAGCAATTAGATTTAATAAATAATAAGAGAATAATTAGTAGCCGCCAGATCTCTGTTCCTATATTTCATACAATTTCATACCCCTGGGAAATCAAGCCTTTCCAGATCTATGGCAGATTATTGGTTCCTTATATTTTGGTGCTCACAGCAAAAAGGATGAAAACATAATTACAACAAAAAGCAAAAAGTAGCAAGAAATAAGGCCCATCTAAGTTTCCCATGTAGTGATTATTCCAGATTTTCCTCTTTGTAATTCTCTAATTGACAAGTCACTTTGTTTTGCCTGAAGATATGTTTACACAGAAAAATGGACATAATGACTGTCTAACTCATAGGGTTAGAGTATATTAAATCACAAAATATATGCATACACTACATTTTTGAAAAATGCCAAATACAAGCATTTCTTTAGATTTATCAGGACTAACTGCTAGAAGAATACTGAGGAAAAACACAAATCGAGGACCAAAATAAATGGGGTAGCAACTCAAAGTAAAAAAAAAAGTATGTGAGAAGGTGAAAATATTAGCTTCGAAAAGGGTTTCACAATCATTTCTTAGTGTTAGGTTGCAATCTCTTCCCTTTCTCTTCTGACCTTTTTAAAACAAGTTTCTTAATGAGTAGAAAGTAATACACTTAGGCCATTTTAAAAATTTTGTCAAATATAAAATAATATGAAGGCAACAAGCAGGATATCCATGTATAAAAGTCAATCTCAGCCAGAATGCTGAGGTATAAAGCAATCCCCAAATATTGGCAACTTAATGTAATATAAGTTCATTCTCCACACGGATTGCATGTCCATGGGGAACAGGGGTCTCACCTTTGATAGGCTAACTCAAGTGGCTTGGGTTACATAACTTCAAGGGGATAAGCACATGAAATCTTACCCTATCATGAGAAAAATTACAAATATTTAATAAATATTCATAATGACATAATTTGATGTAACTTTCAACTGCTTTTCTCTCTTGTATGTATTTACATATATATTTATTTTGATCTCTATTTAAATGAAGTTGAGATCATGCATTATAAACATATTTTTGGTTTCCATTTTTTACGTAACAGTTTATTGGTTTCAATTTCTTATGTCATTACATTTTATATGAAAACATGATTTTCATCAAATTCCATCATATGGATAGCACATAATATAGTTAGATTTTGCAATATTATTAGACACCTGGTTTTCTTTTAACAGCTTCTACTTTAAATAACCCATGATGAAAATTCTCATAAATTACCTTGCACAGTCCTCCAATTTCTAGATATGTAATTACAGGTCAAAGTTACAAATATTTTAAAGAATCTAGATATAATTTTTTAACTTGTTTTCCAGAATAGTTATTTCAGAACTGAATGTGAATACCCAGTCAGTGAAATCTCAGCAGTGTTAACAATAAGAGGTTAAAAATCTTTGCAGATATGTTCGGTAGAAAATGTTGACTCATTATTTTAATTTAATTCAACTCATGTTTATTGAAAGTTACTAATTTCCAGGTGCACTTTTAGTTATTGGAGATACAGGAATGAACAAAATAAGTAGCTTTTGTGAGCTTACAGTCTAGTTGGGATAACAAACAACAAACAATAAAATATACATATAAACTATATATATATATAGCATTTTATGTCACATAAGTATAAAGTAAATCTATTATATGTAGTATTTAATATTATATATCTATTGTATTATAGGTAGGTAGGTAGATTAGATAGATGATAGATGATAGACAGAATCAGTGGGTGGAGTACTAGGCAAACAGGTTAAAAGAAAAAGTGAAGGAGGGGTCTGCTGTTTTAATAAAGACTGATCAGAGAGAAAAAGTTTCTTTGACATGTAAATTATGACCAATGACCAGAAGAAGGTATGAAACAGAGGCATACAGGCTTCTGTGATCTGAGTTCTCCACGTAGAATAAACAACAAATGCAAGACGCTGGGATGTGTAATGCTTAAAAAAACAGGAAAAGGGCACAAAAGCTCCTATAAGTACAATGTGAGCAGGGGACAGAGTCCTAAGGGGCTAAGGAATGATGCTGGTGAATGGGTGATCCTTGAATGTCAAGGTAAAGTCTTGTAGGCTGTGATAGGGAATTCAATTTTTATTGAGAGGAGGACTTAGCAGAAAGATTTGAGTAGAGGAATGACAAGGCTTGAGATGCATTTTTAAAACTTTTAATGACAATGGAGAATTATTCATATGCATATTGCATACATTACTTTTAAATATTTGTAAGCATTTCTATATTTGAGACTATTAACTGTTTTCATTGTTTTGGAATTTTTTCAGTTTTATACTTGCCTTTTAATTTTTAATTTTGTATGAATTAACATCTATACACATTTTCCATTTCGATGACTTTATCCAATTTCAATATAATGTAACTATGGGCTTTTTAAAGATTTGAGTAAAACGGAATAGTTTTTATCTTCACGTAATTCCAAAAAATAGATATCTTTTTTATAACTTAGAACATTGTAAATAAGATAAATATCACTTAAAACTTTATGATTTCACAATGATAACCAAGACGACTTTAGTATGTAGCTTTTAGTATGTAGTTTCTAAACTTTTCTTTTCTAACTGGTTCTTCTCTTCATTTTATCATTGGAACCATGTTAGGTATTATAGTAGCCATCTGGTGATCTAAGAAGCCGTCAGGTTATTTGTGGGAAAAGTTCATAGCACTAGATTTTTATTTTGTTACTAAAAGGAATTAACTGCCTTAGATTGTCACAGAACACTTGGAAATATTCCAGGTTATATGTCTGATGGAACATCCTTCTGAAAATTTTGTTGTTTTTGTGCTGATTTTTATGCTAATGTGTCGGGAGACCCTGCTTTTCTTTTCTTGAAAAGTTAGCCATTATTACTGCATTTAATATATTGTCTCGTTATTTTGATTTCTAAGAACCTGTGAGATTGAAAGAAGACATAATTGATTGTCTAATTTGGAACTGAATCTTTCTTCCCAGGATCATGGTACACCCTTCTTCCTCAAACATCCTTTTCTGTTCCCCAGGGAGATTCTGTACTGTCATTAATATCTATTTTTTTTCATATTTTACTTTACATTTATTTGTAAGTAGCATATGTGCATGTATTACTGAATGTGTATTTTATTTTTTCATTATGTTTCCAACTGGTAAATATTTTTATTTGAGAAAATGTCATTAATTTTATATTTTGATATATAATTTACTACTTTAACAAAAATTCTTATGGTTTTCTAAAGAAAATCTGATTATTTATATTGACATTTATATCACTGGCAAAAACTCATCACTTTCGCTCTCTACTATTTATATGTTTACTACAGTGGTTAGACTTAGAGAAGAGTGTTGACTAACGGCTTTGACTGCAGATAACCTTGGTTTACTCTTTTCTTGAAAGGCGATGTTGCTATTTGTTTTAGAGATATTCTTTATCCTGTTAAGAAGTAATTTTTATTACTGAATTTTATTATTAAAGGATGACTAATTATATAAAGTTACTGCTTAGCATGTATTGAAATAAATCATCTGACTCTAAAGTTAGCCTTGCTATGTTAAAAATAATAATACATTTCCCCAAATTAAGTAATCCTTGTGCTCTTAATAAACTCTTCCATGTAATGCCATAGTAATGTGACAGGTTCCATTTGCTAGTATTTTATTCAAGATATTTGCTTCTATGGCAATATATTTTTTTCTCTATAGCAATATAAATAGCACCAGAATTTTCCTTTGAGGATAGAACTTTTATCCAAGGCAACCTTTGGCTAAGGTAGTTTGGGAGTAGTTTGATTGTCAGTCACAGGTATGGCTCTATTTTATTTCTTATTCTCCTTGAAAAATAGTGATAGTTCATAGAAATTTTGCTATCCTTTGTGCATTATGAAATTTATGAGTAATGTTTTATAGCAGTGTTCCATTCATTTAATAAAAATTCCTCTCCTTAAATATATTGAAATTTCTTTGACTTTATTTTGGCATTGTTTTTTCCTCAAATACTTCCATTTTTTAGACTTGCTAGAATTTAGGCTATTTTAATAACAATTTGAGAGCATCATCTCTTGCTTCATTTATAAATGATATTTCCTTATTTTGTTTTCTAATTTCTGCTTATCATTATAAATATCTTCTACTTTTCATTTTCTTAATTTTAATTCTTAAGTGCATTAGTTATTTTCATAAGTAGTTTCAGTAACAAGCTTTTAAAGATTTTAACTTTTATTTGAGGACACCTAGGTCGTATAATTTTTGATATATTTTATATTATATTTCACAATTTCTTCATCTATTTTGACATAATTTTCAAAGAACACATTTCTCATGTATTTAGATGTTAAAAGTTACCCTTTTTTTTCGTTTACACTATTATCGAGTTGTAATGATAAGAAGTATGTTGGGTTGGTTTTGTTTCTAGTGGGTAGCAGTGGTGCTTGTATATTTGTGGAAAGGAGGCAAAGGAAGAGAAAGAAAAGAGCTTTTTTTCAATAAATCAAGAAGTCAAACTACAGTAGGACCCTTTTAAATTTCTATGTTAGAGAATGAACTGAGGTCTCCGTGTGTCTATGTGTAAATTGACGTACACAGTACATTATCACCGATTTTTATAAATTACCCACGAACAATTTATATACTTCATTTTTACTGTAAAGATATTAACTTTATATACAAATTGAATACTTTGATGATATTATTTAGATATCTTATTGCAATTAATGCTTTTGGAATCTCACACAATAGTAAGTGGTGGATACTTTTCTGTAGAAGACATGTCAAACAGACACATAAAATGTTACATATAAATTCAGGGGAGTCTGGATCCTTTATGTCTCTTGGCTGCTCTTAAGAACACTTCTTCTACATATTAATATGTATATGGTATGTACTTTAGCATTGAAATCCAAAAAAAGAAGTATTAAAATTTCCCACTATAGTTAAGGGTTATTAGACTCTTTGTTTACTTCTAATAATTTGGATGTAAATATCCAGATACTAGATTGGGCATTGCATGAAAGTGAAGACTGGTAAATTATCTTCTCTAGCACTAGTCCCTTGTATCAATACACATTACCCCCTTTGTTTTTATATCCATTTATTTGTGTTAATTTTATGTTGCTCATTTCCTCTAATTTTAATGAATCTGAACAGTGTTTTACTTGATTTTGTGGCATGTTTTATGCATAATCACAGAATGTTCAAACAACTTTATCTTCTCATTTCTAGCATGTAAGTTCTCGATTTCTGTATTTTTATCTCATTGTATTAAACTATATTTACAGGATATTAAATAATAATGACATCATTTGGCACCTCATTTACTGTTCTGATTTTAACAGATTTGCCTTATTATTTACCATAGATTTGATGGTAACTGTCACTTTGAATACTTATTTATTCTGCTAAAATTATAATGCATTTAATTTCATATGATTTTTTAAAACAGGAGTACTTAATTGGCCTCTCTTATTGATTTTTTTTCTTTGCTTTCCTCTCCTTTTTTCAACTCGAGGGTCTTACTGTAGTTTGACTTCTCAATTTATTGAAAAAAAAAAAAAACTCTTTTCTTTCTCTTCCTCTGCCTCCTTTCCACAAATACACAAGCACCACTGCTACCCACTATGAACAAAACCAACCCAACACACTTCCATTATCAGCAATTTCTGCTTCCTTCAATTCTATATTCATCATGGTACATCAATGTATTACTCAGAAACAATACTGCAGTTGATATTATTGATATTACATACGAATGAAGGAGTGATTTGATTGACAGCATGGGATTCTATCTGATAATAAACAAAATTCTTGTTGATGCAGCAGAGGATAATACAGTAGCATCTCTTGATATTTCTCAAAGATGCTGAACAATTTTCCCTGGCTAGCAAAATAGCCTTTTGTTTACTCTGCTCTTAATAAACTCTTCTGCCTGAAAGAAACATCTAGTTGTGGGAATGCACAAAGAGATAATGAAATCTCCAGATGTTTGAATCTGAAGGTTATTCTTTATGTTTTTGTTTGCTTTCAATGTCGTATTCTTATGTTTTAAATATTTATTATAAAATTATCACTTAGAAGACTTTATTTTAAGAAGAACTAATTTCTTCCGGTATATAGTAAAGTTGCCCTTATATAATTTTAATAATATGTAGCATGTGACCAGTGTCACATTTAAGATTTTGGCTTATATCTTTTCTGGATAAAGGAATAACACCCAACATATGGCTTTTGTTGTAAACATGTAATTACTAGATGATAAGTTTTCTGTTGGTAAAGACTTAAGAGGTATACTTTTTTTTTTCACCATATCAAACAAAATGCTTCTATTTCGTAGAAACTCAATTTACAATTAATCGATTTATTGCTCCTCTCTTTGTTTAATACTAACGTATTCTAGAGGCAATAAACTATTTTCGACTGCTGTTTGACCTATCTTTTTGGTATCTCTAGAAGTTTCTGGTGCCTTCAATGCGGGTCGGCCATAAAATATAAAGGACCATTTCTTTGTAAAGTATAATGTTTACAGATTTAATGTTAGTTATGTTTGAGTTCACTGTTATTTAGTTACTTGAAAGTGTCTGTTATAGAATAACGCTTTTTTTTTTCCCCCAATGATTGGTGTATTTGTCTCAGAGAACAAAATATCCTGAGAATCTTCCTGCCCCACCATTAATTCCTTGTGAGGTGAAAAGCTTACAGTCCACTAAGATAATACCTCCTTGCCTCTGCTAGGGCAGATGAGAGAGCAGACAAGCCAATGAGCACTAAGGGTTTTCAAAGCAGGATGCAGACGAATATTTGAGCTGCATTGCTCTGAATTTTACAAGTTATGAGAAAGAATCAATCAGAATTTAGGGTTTTATTTCAAAAAATTTTCCAGCTCAGATCGTTTGTAATAGACCCTGAACGTGGCCCAAACTAGCTTGTCTTGCTATTCAATGAAGTGTTTTTGAGCATTAATATCATGAGGAAAAGTAACTCCCACAGTGATCCTCTGACATGTGAAGGCTCTTCATCCAACAAGTGTACACAGCTCGGCTTAGGTTTTAAGATTTAACTTTTGAGGAAACATTGCCCCATTGCTCATCATCCTCATAAACTCTGGCCTCTTTTGTATTTGTCAGTTGAGTCCCTTGCAATGTAATTGCTCACAAAAAAAAAGAAGGGAGATAAGAATTGCAGAGCTGAATTCAAATCCAGGCCTGCTTGATGTTAAGCTTGTGAGTTTTCTAAAGCTTTATCTTATACAGAGAAACCACGACGGTATTCTATTTATTAATCTAAAAAAATTTTTCCAGGAATTTTTCTTTTTACAAAAGATTTTTTTTTAACCAGGATTGATAAACATGTTTTTCTCTCTCATTTATTTCTGCCACTGACTGGGCTCTAATGAATGCAGGAATAAACATTAAGGTATCCACAGAGAGACAGAAAAGTGTGTAAATAACACAAAGCCCTGAGTACCTGCCAGTGAACTCTCAAGAGACAGATCTCAATCTGACCACGTTCCAAGGCATCCCTGGTGGCTGTTCCCTCTCCATCCAACAGCAGTACCATGTGACAGATGAAACAGTGTAGCCCATTAACTCTCTTGGCAAGTATTGAAACTATCAAAAGGAAAATCTTTAACAATATTATTTTCCTTAGAATTTAATACTTGTAGTTATTATTGCACCCATAATGCCTTGCAGGCCTGTTAAATGCCAACACTTTATAACACTCATGAAAAGACAATCAGAAGTAGGTTTTATCACCCCCAGTGTACTGATGAGGGAACTGAAGCTCAGCGAGGTCAAATGACTTTGCCATTGGACATTACTCGTTCATGTTCTGAAATGAATCAAACCCAGATCTGTCTATCGTCACAGTCCACACTCTTCCTACTTCACTCTGCTGCCTATGAAACCAAAGAAATAAAATCCAGGCCTCATTTAGGAATGCAGGAGAGGAAGCCAATCATTTAGGCAGCCGTCTGATAATACGCATACTTTTTATTTGCGCTTCATAGTGTCTTACATGTATAATCTCATTTAATTCGCTAATTTTACAAATGCTAAGGCCAAGGCTATAAGGAGGAAAAGTGCAGAAGGATGGAGTGAAAAGGAAGTGCCTGCTTTGTACGGAATCACTAAAGGAAAGAAAGGTCACATTGCCAGCTGGTGCTATGCTGTCTGTCATCAGGTTTTATAATATGGTGTAAACACTAGGGTGTGTGACACTGAACAAGGAGGGAATAGCTTATTACCTCCAAAAATAGCACAAATACCAAGCAACTTTCACTGGTTTAGCCTCGGGAAATTTCTCCATTCTCTAAGAATGTAAGGTCACATTAAATTATTTAGAAATGTAAGGCTTCAAAAAGCTGAGCCTTTGTGCATGATTATGAGGATGATTAAGGACCGTTCATTTCTTCAGCTCAGTTTTCCTAGAGTCCTATTATCAGGTGCCGAATTATAAAAAAAAAAAAACATAATATTCTATTAAGTGGAAAGATAAACTACTCATGTCTTAGTGAAAAACCTACTTGGCGTATTCTCCCGAATTTAAAACAAAGAAGCTGTCTCCCCGGCAAAGGTTGTCTATGAAATGTCATTCCATAGGGAAGTCTTGAAATGAAATTATAAATCCCCAAACAGAGATTTTATTAGACTGGAAAACCTGACAGAATCTAAAGCACTGAAGCAGAATGCCACGAAGGCTGGGGTGAGCCTGGCTCTATCAGATTCTCGAAACAGTACAATGGAAGGCACAAAACGTTAATTAAGGATAACTTTTTGTTTATCCATATTATCACTGAAATGATTGTTTTCCTTTTGCAAAATCACTTCAGATCATTCTTCTTGATAACCTGTGTATTCCAAAACGATTCTGGAGAAAGTTTCTGAATTGGGAAAACTTTTCCATTTAAAATAAAGCCTCTTTGTATGTTTCAGGGAAAAAAAATCAAAACTTAGACTTGATGAGTTCTGTGATATTTTCTTCAAAAAAAGGAGTTTGCTACAAAGACAAAGACTAAATCCATTTATCTTATTTAGTCCTTTCATTACACAGATGAGTAAAATGTGCTATAAGCAGGTTTTAATAGCTAAGGAATATCAGAAATGTTATGTATTGTCTTCTTCCTTTTTTGGATTAATAAAATATAATGTGAGGTATAATGATGACCTGTTATTTCTAGGTATATTAAGGTCAGATATAATCTATATTCATGCAGTCTTTCTAGAAAATATTATTTCCATCCTTTGGCAAGGGTATTCAATCCACTTAAGACAGATGAGAAAAATTTCTTGGGAATAATATCATTTCCCTTAGAAGTGTTTCGTGTACTGCAAAGTTTCTACCATATGGTTCCTATAAAGATTCTGCCAAAGTTCCCGTGGTTCTCACAAGAGCTCCTACTTCCTCTGTCTTTTAATCTCCTGCTGTGGGTGGCAGACATGGAAGAGACAGACAAGCTGCAAAGGGAAGTCAACGAAATAAGTGTTTGTCTTAGTGTAGATGGGGTCTCCCCTCCTTGGTTTGCTTGTGAAAGTGGATTTGAGAACCTATAGGGATGTTTGGAAGAGATCCTATGAAGTCATTTTGCCCAGAAACTGAAGGAGAAGCAAAAGGCAAGAGTTAAGTCTCTTGGAAGACCTGAGTGTGTGTGTGTTGGGGGGGG
>KE790065.1:35503-60315 GCA_000465285.1 Eidolon helvum
TCACACAGAGACCATGAACCCTGGACCTGAAATATCAAGGTTAGAGAGAGGCCAACCCAGCATCCTGGAACTAGCCAGCCCCTTTATTCAGGGCTTGGGAGATATTCTGTCTTCTGAGAAATTAATTGATAAAGACTGAGATCTTTAATCTATATTTTGAAAAGAGAGCTGCTGCTAGTTTATATGCTGTGAATTGCAAAATACTGCTGCTTCTGGATGGACAGATAACAAAAATACACCTCTTCTGCCTTGTGTGGCTAGTGGAGGACAGGCTGGATTTCAGTCACTACTCTTCCCTCTTTCTACACCTCTGCCAAGATGAATGCTTCTTTGCAGTGTGCAGTCTGCACAACTGTGTATGGTTTGAAAACATGATAAGCAAAGACTACAACTTCTGAAACCAATTCTGAAGCAATGGCAGACGGCAGAGGAGGTGAGCAGTATGGGCAGACAGAACCATCAGAGAGACTGCAAGGAAAATTCTGCAAATCAGTTCATAGTAGGCATTTTACTTCTTGGTCATACTGATTAAGAATTATAACCAGTTTATTAGAACTTGGAAAATTAGAAACACATTATGTATCTTTTCTAGTTTGTTCCACTTAATAACGGGGATACATTCTAAGAAATGCATCATTAGGTGATGTCGTTGTTGTGTGAACATCACGGAGTGTACTTATGCAAACCTAGATGGTATAAATTACTACTGTAACTGCGTGTGCTGCTATACTTTTATATGACTGGCAGTGCAGTAGGTTTGTTTACATCAGTATTGCCATAAACACATAAATAATGGGACCTTGTGTATATGGTCCATCATCAACTGAAATGCCATTGTGCGATACGTGACTGTATGTGTACGTGATTCTCATTATAGGGTGTATCATCAGTCATTTGCATTTAATCTTGAAGCTGTTTGTTCCTACATGACTGTTACTTTAAAAATTCTGAGCCCAGAATATTCAAAATCAGATTTCCTCAGAGCGGAAGGATGTTTACACAAACCTTGAGGAACAAGAAGGAGTTAGGGGGAAAAGAGAAGAGGAGAGACCTTCCAGGCAGAGGAAATCTTTTAGGCAAACTGTAGAGGTGCACAAGAGTATGGAATATTTTAGGAACTGAGTTAAATCTGGATGTTCCTGGAGATACTCAGTTGATTATGGCACATTCCCTGCCCTGGAAGGACTGGAAGTATTGTCACATTTACCCTATTCGATCCTCACGCAAATTCCATGAGTTAGGTAGGAAATATCTTATCAACAACTAACTAGGTAAGCTAAGATTGTCCCCCAGCCTTGGGGGGGGGAGCAGCCTGAGACTTTCAGCTAGATTAAAAAAGGTAAATAGGTTTTCCCCTCCCTCCCCAGCCCAGAGCAGCAAAGTTTTTCTAAAAAACATTGTTATTATTATGATTATGATTGTTAATTATCAGCCAGTGAAGGTAGGAAAAGAGAGTACAGACAGGTCCCTTTGTTTCTTTCTATTAGAAGTATAAACGTGAAAAACCTTGCAAGGTGAGTTAACAAGAGGAGTGAAGTGCAATGAAAATTGTGTGAGAAGAATAAAGTTGATTCAAGTTCTATATATTTTCATATCTTTAAAGTTTATTTAAAAATAAAGTTTTACAAAACTGACACATCCTGCCGAGTGAGTTATCTGCTAACAACCATATACCTTTTTCAAGAACACTGACCACAAGGCATATTTATAAAGGGACATTACCCCTGTTCAAATATTTGTCTTATTTACTCTTTTGTCCCTTGTCCCTAGCACAATGTCTGTCATTCAATCATTCAATGAACATTTATTGAGGACTTACTATATATGTCAGGCACTATTCTAGGAACTTAGGATACAGCAATGAACAAAATAGATAAGATTTCTATGATAATAGAACTTACGTTCTGGTGGAATAGTTCAGGATCTACACAAGTCAACATCTAAGATCTGTGTTACGAGAAAAATTAAACAGGGGATGTAATAATGCTCTGATGGGGATGATTCAGATGTGAAGCTTCTCTCTTTGTGAAAGTGACGTTTGAGCTGATTCTTGAATGTCAAGTTTTAAATGTAGGAAAAAGCTTTGCATGTCTTAAAGGTGAAAAGAAGAATAATGGGGCTTGGGGCTGGATGGTCAAAAAGAGAGAAGGGGTATACAGAAGAATGGGAAGGATTCAGATGTGGTCATGCCAGAGGGAGGGATGAGGAATTAGCAAAAGTCTAAACCTGACTCACATTGCTGTTGGGGTGTTTAATGCACCGTGCTGCTAATGTCTCCAAAAACTTATAGCATTACAAATATTTGTGCTTTAAAAGACACCATCAAGAAAGTGAAGGGGGGACCCACAGAATGGGAAAAAATATTGGCAAATCATATATCCAGTAAAAGACTTGTATCCAGAATACGTAAAGAACTTTTACAACTCAATAGTAAAAAGACAAATAATCCAATTAAAAAACAGGCAAGGATCTAAATAGACATTTCTTCAAGGAAAATGTAAAAATGGCCAATAAGCAAATAAAATGATGCTTGGCATCATTAGTCATTAGAGAAATGCAAATCAAAATCACGAGATACCCCTTCATACACACTAGGATGGCTAGAATAAAAAAGTAAGATAATAACAAATGTTAACAAGGATGTGGAGAAATCAGAATCCTTGTAAACTTACGGGAGTGTAAATAGGAATGTTAAATGGTGTAGCCACTTTGGAAAAAAGTCTGGTAGTTCCTCAAATAATTAAACCTAGACTTACTGTATGTACCAGCAATTCTATTCCTAAGTATATACCTAAGAGAAATAAAAGCATTTGCCCATATGTAAACATGTACACGAATATTTATAGTGACATTATTCATAATAGCAAAAGGTAGAAATAACCCAAATGTCTGTCAACTGAATAAGCAAATGAATAAACAAAATGTAGTATATTCATAAAATGGAATTTTATTTGGTCATTAAAAAGAATGAAATACAGATCCATGCTACGACTTGGATGAACCTTAAAAACATTATGCTGAGTGAAAGAAGGCAATCACAAAAGACCACATATTGTATGATTCTATTCATATTAAAATTTCAGAATAGGGAAATCTATGCAGGTAGAAAGTAGATTAGCAGTTGTTTAGGAAATGGGGAATATGGAAAGAAATAGAGGAGATAGCTAAAGGGTAGAGGGTTTCTCTATGAGGTGATGAAATGTTCTAAAATTAACTGTGGAAATGGTTGCGGAAATGGTTGCACATATCTATGAATATGCTAAAAACCATTAAATTGTACACTTGAAATGGGTGAATTCTCAATAAAGCTTTAAATAACATTAAAAAAAAAAAAACTGCCCAAAGCCTAAGGGCTTTCACACTCTCTGAAAGTTTCAGTTTCTTTAGATAAAATTTAGTAATCCAGATCAGAATATCTTTGTGCCCAAGGGAGAATCATCAATGAAACTATTCTTAGAACACCAATCTTTCCTTCCTAAAACACTGGAAAGGAACAACACCTTGAACACCACAGGAAACCCATAAATATCTAATTTGCACCACTGCATGATAAAAGCGGATTGCTTCTTCCACTCATTAGCAATACTTAAAAATATATTCTAGCTCTTTGCCTGCTAATAAGGATATTTACATTTGCTCTTTGCACCAACCCAAATAAGCTGTGTTTATTCTGAAGTTTTCTTTGCACCTTTGGTCCACCTGAACTGTGTTTGGAAAGCAGGCAGAGAGTTCTGGGACAAACACAGTGCTGAAAAGTGTGAGTACGATATGAGAACTCATTTAAATTAATGCATTCGGAGTCATGAATTTCTAAGTGAATCTGGAGTTTGGAATCTATTTCAGTTTCCTAGATGATGGGAAATTAGCCACTATATTCTACTACCACTAACATGTTCTTTGTCCTGCATATGACATTGCAGAGGTAAATTTTAAGCCCTTTACATTTTTTAAGGTAGAAAAAATCTTATTCTTCTTTGTACTCTCCACGAGTTAGTGTTTTTGTACATATGTGTTCAGTAAATTTTAAATTGAATTTGAATAAATAGATTATTAAAGTTAGAAAGCAAAGTCAAGAAAAATTTTTAATTATTGAAACTAATAAGACTGAACACATTATAAGTAGTATCAGTTACCTGTAGGTCTGGCTTGACCTGGCAGCTGGCTTATAAAATTGATATTATTGGAACTGGGGAGTCTCCAGCTGCCAATCAGGAAGCCATGGAAGTGATGGTGCTATTGTAAGTTGATACAAAAAGGAGATGGAAGGTAAGACTTTCCCAGTGCCTTTTAGCCTAGCCTTAGAAGGCAAGACACCATCTGGTAGACACAAGCATTCAACTCAATAGACTAAGGTTCTGTCTGGGTGGCAGAATAGTTTACCAAGCTTTACCACCATTTACATGAAATATCTCATTTCCACTCTCATATCATGAGACAACATTCCCAGGAGTTAAAGTCTCTGGGGTTGTACATTTGCTAGTCATAGGAAACAAACTCACCTCTTTGTTTTCTCTTGCTTTAACAATAACCCATCACAGGATGCAACCCATGTGTGTTAAGTCTATTTTGAAAGAGCCTGTTAGCCTCTCTTTGAGAAAAAAAATTAACAGTGATTTCCATCATTTTCTCCCTAAACTATCTTTTTTTCTGCCAACAAGCAGCAGAACTTATTTTCTTGTATTCCCTCCACCTATGCAGGTGATATGGATGAGTATAAAATGTCCAAACCTCCTAAATGCAGTTTCGAATGTATGAGATATGCTTTCAAATCCAAGATGTAAGATACTGATGCCATTTTTACCACACATATGGCTCTTAGCACTTTACAGCTCAATTTTCTGCTTAAAAGGGTGCTGCTTATAAACCAGCAAATACAGCAAGTGACTAATTAGCCAAATTAATGAGGGCTTGTTTACTTGAAGTCCCCAGTGCCCTTGGAACTTGGGATGTTTCATTATTACAATCTGCAAGTGGTTTCCTCCAATTAATTTTTAACATACGGCTCTTGCCTTTTCTCAATAATATGTAATATCCTAATACTTCCGAGGAGTTTGCAAGCATTAAGTCCTTAATCCTCATAGGGAACTATTGGAAGGCTGAAACAAAAAGGAATCATATTGCTTTTTTGTCAACACTACTTTTGGCATACTTTACCAATTCTAGTTTACAGGTCTAGAGGAATTGGTAAAGAGTAATGATTAAGGCCTTTACTGAGAAAAGAATAGAAAGAAACACATGTAGACATAAAGGGAAGTGCTCTTTGACATAGAATGAATGATAAACTAAGAAATTCAGTTTTATAAAATAACCTGATTAGAGACAAATTCAAATCTAACTAGGCGCATAGGAGCATGTATCCAAAGCATATTCAGAAGTGATGTGTGGAACTAGAGCATATATAGAAGTGAGATGTACATTTAGAGCACATTCAGAAGTGAAGGGCATGAGTGATGTCACAGAAATGGTGAAGTAGAGAGCTCTAAGAATTGGTGCCTTCACTGGAGCAAACACTAAGCTGGTAAAAACATGATAGAATCATGGCTTTTTTTTAGAACTCTAGAATCTAATAAAAATCTTACAATAAGCAGGGTAGAGCTCAGTGAAGAAAGAGACTGCTAAATTCAGTGTTTTAGGAAATCTCTATCAGATCACTGACTGTTGAGATACAAAACAGAGACTTTAGTTATCACAAATGACAAGGAATATAGTCTTTGAAAAAATAGTTTGGAAAAGTCACTTAACAAGTGAATGACTGAATCCCTCAACAATTAATAACAGCAAACCCTAGAGAGGGAGAGAATTTGATTCCCAGAGTTACCATATTATAATGTTCAAAATGTCAACAAAATTTTCAACAAAAAATTGCAAGGCATACGAAGACTCAGAAAATTATGGTGTATTCACAGGAAAAAAGAAATTGACAGAAAATATCCCTGAGCCAGCTCAGACATTGGATTTACTAGACAAAGACTTTATACCTCAATATCTAAACTAAAGCATGAATAACAAGCTAAAAAAATTAGAACAATGTATAAACAAATAAAGAATATTAACAAAGACATAGAGTATTATTAACAAAAACCAAGAAGGAATTCAGGAGCTGTAAAGTACAACAGCTGAAATGGAAAATTTGCTAGAGGGATTCAACAGCAGATTTGAGCAGGCAGAAGTAATAAACGGCAAATTTGAGGATAGAATAATTGAAATTAACCAATCTGAGAAGCAGAAAGAGAAAAAAATGAAGAAAAATGAACATAGCCTAAAGAATTTATGGAACTCCATAAAGTATACCAACATACATATTATGGGAATTGCAAGAGGAGAAGAGAGAGAGAAGGGGAAAAGAGTAATATTTGAAGAAATAATGTCTGAAGATTTCCCAAATTAGATGAAATATGTGAATCTACACATCCAAGAAGCTCAACAAACTTCAAGTATTATAAACTCCAAAGAGATTCACATTCACTGAGAACTTTTAAAAAATCAAACTATCAAAAGCTAAACACAAAGAGAGAATCTTGAGAGCAGCAAGATAAAAGTGATTCATCGCATACAAATGATCCTTAAAAAGAATAACAACTGACTTCGCATCAGAAAGCATGGAAGTCAGAGTCAAGGGTGACATGCTTAAAGTGCAGATTGTAACAAAACTAAAGTAAACCAAGGATTCTATATCTAGCAAAACTATACTTTAAAGATGAAAGAAATTAAGACATTCCCCAATAAAAAATAAGCTGAGAGAGTTCATCGTTAGTGACCTGCTCTATAATAAATTCTAAAGGAAGTCCTTCAAGCTGAAATAAAAGGGAGCTAGATAGTAACTTGAACCATAAGAAGAAATAAAGAACTTGGGTAAAGGTAACTACATAGATAAATATAAAAGCCAGCATTATTATATTTTTGGTTTGTAACTTTTGATTTCCTGTATGATTTAAAAGACAATATAAAAGATTTATACTAATAACATGAAAATTTATGTTAATGGGTGCACATATATAAATATACAATTTGTGATAATAAGAGGGCAGAGAAGTATAGAAGCAATGTTTTATATGCTATTGAAGCTTATTTGGTATCAATTTAAATTAAATTGTTATAGTTAGTATGTTCATTGTAATCCAGGATGATGATGGAGAAAATAGACAGAAAAATAAATAAGTAGGAAATCTAAATGGTACACTAGAAAAAAAGAATCAAACACAAAAGAAGCATATTAAAGGAATCAAGAAACCAACAAAACAATAATATAGAAAGCAAAATAACAAAATGGCAGAAATAGTTCTTTCTGATCAGCAGTAACTTTAACATAAATGAATTAATTTTACCAATTAAAAGACAGACTATCAGAATAGAAAAAAAATTACCCAATCATATGATTTTTTACAAAAAGAGGAGGTTGTAATGCGGTGCACATCTATATAGAGCACATTCAGAAGTGTGGTATGCATCGGGAGCACATGCAGAAACAGTATCATGTCTAGAACACATGCAGAATGAGATCCATATCTAGGCCACGTGCAGAAAAGAAGTGAGCATCTCCAGCACATTCAGAGGGGTTGGTGTCAATGATTAAATTCTAGTTCATTTGAAATTTTTCAGTTCTACTTTTACTTAAAACTTCGAGAAATTTAATGGTTCTATCTTTGTATTTTGACAATTGGCAATCCTGTATATGTGAGGCTAAGCTATGTATGGTACTGAGGTTGGAATAACTTAAAAAAAAAAAAAAGAAAGAGAGAAGGGCGTTATTTTCCCCTCTACCAACTACCAAGATGATATTTCTCAAATATGACAATAACATAGTTGGGATAATTTACATTTGAGTCTATGGAAGAGATTTCATGAAAAGAAATATTTGATGCCTTGAAATCAATGGAAACAAAAGAAAAAATCCAGCATCAGTACATGACAGTTATTCATTTATAATATAGAGAGAATAGGTTTTGAAGTTGCCTTTGATGAAAGGGAGCCTGTTGGATAGACTTGAGAGAAGAAAAGGATATTCCTGGTGCAGGGACCAGGTTAAAAAAAGATGTTGAGTAGAAAAGGACTTCAGAGGCTAGGAAAAGAAGAGACACTATTACAGTCCAGCTCTACACTTGGAGTGAGTGATAAACTCAGGTTCTTGGGAAAAAACCAATGATCCCACCCTTAAGTATTTGGAGTTCTACCTAACACTGAAGAAGATAATAATGGATTGTTAGCAGCTTAATAGCCCTCTTTCCTCCAACCATTTGATGCTTTATCTTCTCAAGATGTTCCCTTATCAAAACACTTTGATGACTGACTCTTCATTGTTAAGAGTATAAAATTCAAACTTCTTGGATTCAAGACCTGTCACAGTCTTGCTCTTGTTCTTCTCTGCCTTTCCACACTCTTCTCTCCTTTTTTTTCTTTTCTTTTTTATTTTTTTAGTCTTTTGATTTCTCAGGGAATGAGTTGGCTAGAATTCACAAATTTTACGTATTTTTGATAAATCCACTGTCTTAGAAGAGTATGTATTTGGATGTTATGATTATTTGAAGACAAAAATGACCTAAGAATGTTCTCAGCTTTTCCCATTGTCTAATCTTTAAAAAAGGTATGAACATTGCCTGCACAATTTCTTTGCTTTTTTAGCTTTGCCTGCACAGCCATCGAAGGAGCATTCTGCTATTTCCAGGGCATACTTTTTGAGTTTGTGATACCAAATGAGAAAGATAGGTGGAAAGAGTAGACTGACCAGAGTGCTCAGACTAAGTATGCAGGAGGAGACGTTTTTAGAGAGTTTTGAGGAGAGTGGCACTAGAAGTGTGCCAAGATTTGAGGAAAATAAATGGGAGAAATTAAAGTTCTGAAAAGTGATTATATATCTTCTTCAAATACAATACAAAATGGTTGAGTGATTTTGAAATTACTAGTTGCTGAACAGAGTTCTGCTAACTGCACTGTTGAGATTGAATCACATAGGTCCTGGTTTCAACAGACCTACATGTATGACAGTGATGTTCTGGAAATGATGTGAACATTAGGTAGAATCTGGATTTAAAGGCACTGACACTAATCCTTTTCCAATCTTATCTCTGAGTCAAATTTTTGTTTTATTTAGAGTTCTTTCAAAGTCATCTTTCAAGACTCAGCTCTAACATGACCGTCTCAGCGAAACCTTTTCTTGATGTTCATTTCTCTAGTAGAATTGACTCTCTATCCTTTGGGTCTCCTTTCTCCCTTGTATATATTTCTCTCATTTCACTTATAGCACTTGGCTGAATTTATTTGTCTCTCTCCAACTGACTGTGAGTCCTTTGAGGGCAGAAACCATCTTCGTATCCCTAAACCCTACCACTGCACCAGGCACAATATAGGCATTTAATGCACATGTGTTGAATAAACAACTTCTTAGCTATTATTCTTATGTATTATTTCTCTCCATTTCTATATCTACATGCCACTGACTGGTGAATCTTCCTAAAGAACAAAGATACACAGTGGCTCCATGTTATTAAAATGAGAGTGCAAATTCATTAGTCTAGCATTCAAAGTTCTTGGTAATATGACTTTAAATTATTTTTCAGGCATTTTCTCCCTTTAAACCTTCTATGTTCTATCCAAATTGAATAACTTGTATGTTTTATATTTTTTTTAAAAATATTTCTTTTCAGTGGGAAAGAAGAACCTTATCAAATTTCCCAGCGTGTCCCCTGCCAGCCCCAGAATTTGCACTTGTGATTGTACAGTAAAGAGAGCTGGGACAGAGGGATAGAGACAAAAGATCATATAAGAGGATGTAAGTTTAAGTTATTGTGAATGTTTTAATTTCTATGTTAGGTAAAAAGATCATTGGTGTTTATTATATTTTAAACAAGCAAGCAAGCAAACAAAGAGCGAGAGCCACGTAGACCAATGATGAAAGTGTGCCATAAAAATCAAGGGTGTGATTAATTTAATTTCATGAACTTGAAATAAACAAAAGAGCAGCTGGGAATTGTAATGTAATGGGGGGGAAAAAAAACTACAAGTAGTATATCCCAAGCTGCTTGTCTTTTCCTCTTGCATATCTGATATTCTTTCTGCTGCCTTCACTTGTGGGATAGTCATGAATAATAGTGGATAATGTTTTTAAAATTGATGTTTCATGCCTAGATCCCCATACAGAAATGTTTCCAAGTTTTCTGTGGAGGATTTCTCAAAATTTACTTTTTGTAGGTGTTTCTCAAGCTTTAGTGTGCCTATGAATAACCTGAGGTTACTCGTTTATTTAACATTTTGAATTTCTGGACCCACCTCCCAGACACCATTAAGTTTGTTTGCATGATTCAAGAATATAATTTTAAATAATCATACTTGGTGTATTTTAATATAGAAGATCCAGGAAACATATGTCATTATATTACTTTGGTCAGGCTTTTTTTTGGAATATCAAGTTGAGCCATAGACTTTTCAGTTGCAGAGATGTACAATGACACTAAAGACACTCTCAGAAAGAGCATCAGAAATTGTTAGATAATGGAACCATTGATTTGAGGCATTTACCATGTTTAAAAGATCTAAATGTGCCTAATCCTTAAAGTCTAGCTCAGCAACAACTGATGGGAGATGTAATAATGCTCTACAAACATTTGAGCAGCATAAACATCAAAGATGGAGAAAAATTATTTAGGTAATTAGAGGATAGTATAATTAAGAATAACAAAAAATGACCTCTGGGCTGAATCTAGGATTAGCTTTCCAAAAGCAAAGTGATTAAACTTCAGGGTAGACTCTTGACAAAAGTGATAAATGGATAGAGATAAATGTGGGAAAAAAATTGATCCACAAATGAGTTGATTTCACTTTTACTTAAGGCTAGAATAAGAGCTTCCAAATATCTTCTAGTCTCCATTTTTTCTTGTAGTATCCATCTAAACCTCTCTCCCATCTGCTCTCATACTTGACCTTGGTAAATTCTGATTGATCCTTTGTTTTTTCTCTGGGAACATCACAATAATTCTCCAAATCCTTCTTCTTTCATTCAATAAATATTTATTAAGCACTTACTTTTAAGTACCTTCTAAGTGTCTCTTAAGTCTAGGCATTGAGTAACAAGAAAAATTGAGGCTCTGTCTTCGGGGGGCTTATATCTCAGAAGATTATTGATTATTATGGACTGAGTGTTTTTGTCTGTCCCCCTTCCCCCCCCCCCAAAAAAAAGGACTCCAGAGAGTTCTCTAGCCCTCTTTGTGCCATATGAGAACACAGCAAGAAGTAGGAAATCTTCTTGCTGTGTCCTCATATGGAAGACATAGTATATGAGACATTGAATCTTGGACTTCAGCCTCCAGAACAGTGAGAAACAAGTGCCTTTAGTTTGAGCCACCCAGTCTATGATATTTTTGTCCTAGAAGCAACAACTGATAGGAGATGTAATAGAAGCCTGAACTATATAAGACATTCATGGTATCCCACTTGCCATGTTTCTAGCTGGAATTTATTAAATTTTTTTTCCAGGTGATGAGTAGAGCACAATAGCTCTTGGTTGTGAGCTAAGCCCACAAGACAGGTAGCAGGGAGAATACCATGATGATAGAATGAAGTACGAACCTCGTCCCAATCCTTCTTTCCAACCTATCTGACTCACCTCCACCATGGCCTTTTATTATTAACTCAGCTGAATTTTCACCATTCACTCTAGCAAACATGCAGAATTTACACATTCTCTTTCATCAGCATTGCCTCACCAACAGAGAGGTCTGCAGGGCAAGCAAAGCTGGTCCATTTCCCTGGGTCTGAGTTCTGCCCTCACAGCTGGCAATTACTGAGTAGACATGACAACTACTGTGTAAGAAAAATACCCACAACAACTAGTGAACTCAGTACCATCTCCCATCCAAAAAACTATACTATTCTTCCTTCTTCTGGACTTCCTCTCCTTTCTACTTCAGACTGCAAACTGCTCTTTTGTGATTTGCAATTTCAAGGCTGATGTTCACTTAGAAACAAACAAACATTCACTTAATTTTATCCATATATAAATGTCCTAGAGAGAGAGGGTAGGAGGTACAGATTAGGTTTGGTAATTTCCTGCTAGGCCAACATTTCCAGGCCCTGATGCTTTTCCCACATTATTTCCTTTTATTTTCATTACAGCTGCATGTAACTCCCGCCTCCTACAGCTGGTGAGAACACGGAACATGCCACTTAGAGCTTTATCTCTTATGATCTGTGGGTTCTTTTCCTTCCTATAGGTGGACAAAGTAACCAAGGCATAGTTGTTAAGCCGCAGGAATGTTAAATTTTTTCTTTTTCAAATACGCTTTCTGGGTTGAACTTAGAACTGTGATCATCTTGATTGAATGAATGTATTCAGCTGCCCTCTTTGAAGAGACACATGCAGATATTTCAGAGTGATTAATGAGTCATGGAGAGCCTTCCCAGCGTCATTTTCTCTGAACATTTTTATAAACTACATTGGAAGGATCAACTATAGTACTAAATGTAAGCAAAAAAACCCCTCTGGAAACATCCTGTTTGTTATGGTAGCTGTTGTCCATATGTAGCTATTGAGCACTTGAAATTCAACTAGTCTGAATTGAGATGTGCTGTAAGTAAGTATACAATACATAGGAGATTTCAAAGACTTAATAGGGAAGAAGAATGTAAAATATCTCACTAATAAATCCTTACACTAATTTTATATTTTGGATACATTGGGTTATAATATATTATCTCACTTATTTCCCTTCTTAAATGTGGCTCCCAGAAAATTTAAAATTACATATGTGCTTGCATGCATTTCTATTGGACAGTACTAGTCAGAAGAAACATATCTAGGAATATGTGCTTCTAATTAAAAACACCTTACATTTCTATATTTATTTATTTTTTCTGGGACTGCTTTTATTTTATTTGTCTTAGAATGAAACTGCCACCTTTGCTTTAAAAACATCTGGCATGTAACACTTAGGCATAATTATTTTTTAGCTACAAGCATGTTGCTAGAGGAGCAAAGTTATAAAATAATAAAGAACAACTTGAGCTAATAACTTGTATATGAAAATAGTTATATCTTCATTGTGGGAACCACAAGGCACCCATACTGTTTCATTGCACACACAAATCCCTTTTATAATGATGCTTTTTCATTCATTTGGCATGCTTTTATTATTATTAATACAACAGTGAAAATTCCATATATACCAAGGTAAAAGCTTCTATTTTGGGTAATCAAACCTATAAATCTTGTAACTGCTCAGATATAGCCAATTAACTCCCCTTCCTCAGAACTGCAGTATACCAGATGGTGCGAAAAGAGTGGCTACATACTTCTTGCAATGTTTCTGACTGAGTGACATAGTCACAAGAGCCATGGAAACTAGTAGGGAGCTATAAGTGTTTCAGTTGCCCAAAACACTCATTTTAAACTCTAAGAAAAGTTTATATTTTTAAAAAATGTTCATTTAATAACATGTCTTCATTAACTATGTCAAAAGTACTTGTCAGACACTAAGAGTCCTTCATGGTTCACTAGCAGACCTCTTCTTTATCCATGCGATGTCCCATCGTTTGACAACAAAAGAGTATTTTTTTTTTAAATAAATAAACTAGGGGTAATACTTTACAAAGAACTCTAACTGCCTTTCATTCCTATTCTGTGATATTACTTTCTTGTTTTGCCTATAGGACCAAGCCATGTTGTTGTTGTGTGTGTTTATGATGGGCTGTGGGCATGAGAAAGAGAAACAACCTGTGGATGACATACAGTGAGTCAATAGGTAAAGTAGAGTTGACCCGTGTGATGATATTTTATTTTCATTTACTGTTTTTTTTACCTTTATATTAACATTCTTGGTTATAATGTTTAAATGGCTTGTTTGGTGCTACCTAAATATTTATTGAATTAACTAGTTACATCTCTAAGGTAAAATATACACTTTAAAATTTCTAAGGTCAGGAAATCATACTTCATGATCACATAAATTTTGGCTTGATTGTGTGTGTGTGTGTGTGTGTGTGTGTGTGTGTGTGATTGCCACCTGGGCACAATCTCTTCAGAACATCTGGGATCTTGGTTTTGTTGAATTAAAATTTGCCCCATGATTTTAATGTTTTTTTTTCTTAAGCTGTGTTTTTAGATAGTCGTTGCTTCTGAATCCTTTTGAATTTACAATGACATACTTTTGTAGTGCTTATATGTGGTTTAAAATCTTGAATAAAAATAAACAGAAAAATTTCATATTTGTAAACTTTTCATGCAATATTATTTCTTGTCCCCAAATCTCCTCCATAAAATATGTGAATTTCAATTTCTATTTGAGTTGTTTATCATTCCTACAAATGATAGCTGACCTTTTCTTAAATTTGTTTCTGGATAAAAATGATGACCTAGAAGATATTTCACCAAGTACAATTCTGCCAGAACCTGATAAGTGGAGTCCAAAAAAATCCAATCCTGCAAAATGAAGTTTCACAATATTGTGAAGTTAATGAAATAAGAGGGGCGAGCCTGTTCGGCTTGCTGCCACACAGTTCCCAGACTCTGGCTGAGGAATCTAAACCTGTACGTATGCCAGCTGCAGTGAGATGCCACCTAGTCATAGTCTCTAACTGACTCTCATTGACATTGATCCAATGTCCGGTGGAAGGCTAGAAATTCTAGGAAAATAGCAGCAATTCCAGGAATCTCCTGGTTAATTTGTGCCCATTTCATTGGCCTCATCTGGAGAAGTCGTGCCAGGATAACTCCAGAGACCCCGGGACTGACTGTCCTCCCTACTTTCCAAGAAGAGGTTACCTGCTGCTTCCAGTGAACTCCTCCTTCTCCTTCACATTCCTGCTCCATCCCTTCCCTCCCCACCGGAACTGAGAACAGGGTTTGGTAGCAGGAAGGAGCACAATTGCATTGCATCTGAGCTTTTGTCACTGTGGGGCCTGTAAATGTAGGGCCTTGCTGTAATTTTATTTGCAATGGAATGTCAGGAATGAATTTGGCAAAAACTACACCCTCCACTTTCACAAGTAGTTCTAGATATAAGTTCCAAAGTATTTTCAGCTCATGCTTATAGATGATTATTATTTATGTAGATTTTACTTATTTTCAAATTTCGATTTCTTTATTTAGCGGAGGGATTTTAACTTCATTAGAACATGCTGTCGATATTTTGCTAAATTTCTCTTTTGTTTCCAAAACTGTTTGAAACCCCCTTAGCTTTTGATTGATAAAAAAGGGGCAATTCATTTGCTGATTACAGATGAAATAACATCTACTTTTCAAACATTAGGTAAATCTCAGGTGAAAGAGCTCTTCTCCTTTTCCAGATACCTATAACATTTGATTTGAAATAATTGTACTGCATTTGAGTCTTATCTTCCCTACTGGAACATAAAAAATTATCATTAATGATACATCTAAATCATCTTTGTATACTTCATAGTACACATGGTAGGCCTTTAATAAATGTTAAAAAAGAAAGAACATGCACATACACAGTGCTTGTAAAATGTTTTGCAACAAACAAATAAAAGACAAGGCATTAACCCTAATCATAGCTTCTCAATCTCCTCCAGTCTGAGTGTATAAGCAACTGTGAATGTAGGTTGCTAAAACATTATGTATTCATGCATAGCATACATGTTTCATAGAGAGCTAAAATGTTTTTCAGCCTCTTTTGTCTATTAACTAATTTGAATATCTGATCCAGGCATTGGAGATTGAAGTCAGCTGGTTTCTTGGTGCTGTATAAGAAATGGAGCTGTAGCTATAGCTTGAATAAGCTTTCATTCCAGCTGAATGATTCTATCTAGAAAGATAGCTTTTTTTGAAGGCAAGTTTACATTATTCTCAGTTGTTAAAACATCTAGTACTCTAATCAGAACTTTGAAAAATTTCCCCCGAATTCAAACACTTTGAAGTGCTATGGGAAGGTCACCTTCTGTAACAAGACATGTTAGGTGTGTGGGTTTTTGTATGGTAAGAAACAAAACGGCAGTAGACGGTGGTTTTGCTTAGTATCTTCTACCACTTGTACTTCAATCACACAGTGCTCAACAAGTCAGAATCTTAAAGCTAATGAAATTGTCTCTTCAAGTCCTAATTGTGTAATAGTCGCAAATTTAATTTTTTGTCTGGATCCTTAGCTTGAGAGTCATGGAGTAAATATATTACTGGGTTGGGGAAGAGGGTGATTTAGGAGGAGTTTAAATAAAAATGTGAATTCTAAGCCAGGGTTTAGAGATAGACCTCAGAAGAACACTGAATCCATTCATCTCTTATGTAGAATTATTCGTGGATATGCATATACGTACTGTTCTGGTGGGGGGCGGACGCACAGCTTTCCTCAAACTCTCAGAAGAGTTCAAAGAATTGAGAAACTCTAATTCAAGGGACTTAGCTTAGCAGGCACATTGTAATGATTATTTGAAAAAGTTAAGGGGTAATGTCCCTAGGATTCTTTGTTGATGATTAAAATATTTTTTTTTGTGAGCCTTTGGTTAATGTTGTTTTCCTCAATAGATAGAAGTTCTATTGTGTATTTTTGTTGACACACAGCTTAGCCGGTGCTCAGTAAATAACTCTGAAATTCTATAATCCTGGCTCAGCAGCTTGGGAATAGAGGGGCATGGGGTGGGCCACAGCTTGGGGAGGTGGCCTTGAAGAAGAGTAGCTGAGGAATCTGAGGACAAAACTGTCCCACTTCCCAGATTCACAGGGGATTTTCAGTAATGGCAGCCTCAGAATGGTAGTGGTTCTGGTAATTTCCGAATCTACTGTTTGATCCTCGATCCCATTAAGAATTTGGTGATATGGGAGGTGAGAGCTTTCTTTTTTCTAAGATGGAAAAGATGAAGCTGGAAAGAGGGCACCATGTTGTGCAGCCCTGATCAGCCCCTTTAAGCCACCCAGATACCAAGAGGAGAAGATCTTCTGACTGGCCTGGGTTTAATTCCTGAATTGACTCTGCCTCATCAGCTATACACCTCATAGCCTCCACTCCTTATTTTGGTTACTCACCCCAGTGCTTCTACTCTAGCCGCATATCCTTGGACTTATGTATCCTGCAGGTAGAACTTCCAGCCAGTGGTACAGCCTTGTGGACAGGACCCAGCAATACCCTACCAGAGCCTATCACCATAGCCCATTTCATCACATACCCTAGTCAGACAAAGACCCATGGCCATCCATTCAATTCAGCACTCATAGTAGGCTCATGCTGAGAAACGTTCCATTTGGACTTCGTTAATAAAGAAACAGGGACCTGAACAGGAACTGGATTGCTCGAGGCCACTGTGGTTGGCACAGTAACAGAACTATGGTAAACAACAGTTATATTATCTATATCTTATATTCAAATTTCCCAAATTTTATAATGCGGGGAAATCCAGTGTAGCGCACTGTAAATTATTCAATAGCATTTGTTGCTCACCTCTGAGTACAGTGAGTTTTAGATTACATCACTCATGAGTGAAATGCTTGCACTAGCACAAGTGTCAAGATAACCACTCTCTTAAGAGGAGACTTTGGAGAAGCCTACGCCGCCCCAACTGGCTGTGGTTTCCCCCTATATTTGGTCTGGTGGAATAATTAGCTTTGTCCTGGGAGAAGTAGCAGTTTGATTATAAGGGGCATTTTTTGCTTCTCTGGGAGGTGGGAGATGGGTCTTCGGGGTCAGAAGCAACTCTAGCTTGATGAGGTATAGCTATAATGCCCAGGCTCTTAGATGGTGTTCCCAGCAAACCAGATCTGGAGACAATGGTTTAAATCAAGTGGTTTATTTAGGAGGTGATCTTAGGGCATGCTGGGAAGCAAGAAAGGAAAGCTGAGAAAGTCGTTGCTGTGGGCAGCTGGGGCTCAATCCCACTGGGGATCCCCAGAGAGACTGTGGAACATCTTTTATTGATCTGAGGGCTAAGGAACCTGGTGTGGTTACCCTCTGACTTCTGTCCCTTATCAATTTAGAGTCACTCCTGAATAGTCTGGCCTGCTCTGAGCCCAGGTGAGCTCCTCAGCCAGAGAACACCGTCAATGGAGACACAGGAAGTGGAAGCCTGTAAGGGGACTGTTTGCAGAGGGCTCTGGGACAGGTTGAAGGCAGATGACCTCTTGAAGCTGTCTAAAACCACATGAGAGAGAACTTCCACCAGGCTGGCTCTCCCATGCTCACATACCTTCTGCCTCTTTGCATCAATAGGAGACAGGAGAACTGTCATTCTACTGCTGATAGCAGTAGAGATGCATCACTGGGGTGTGAGAAACTGGGCCTATGCCTTGGACCTCAGTCTCTGTGGCAGGACAGTGAGTGAGGTAGCAGAAGGTGGGAGGAGAGATGGAGGTGACACTGTCAGGGAACGGCAAAAACACAGACAGTGAATAGAGATGGTGACTTGTCTTCTCAGCTTATTACCACCATATTGTTCACAAGTCCTAGTGAAGGGCTGGTGGCCTGGACTAAGTCCCTGGCAATGTCACCTTCTTCCACACATTCCCCTCAGATTGTGCTTTTCATGACATTGCTCTCCTTGGCCATGATAATCCCTTTAACCAGATCTCCCTGTATTACCAAGGACAGAGGGAAAAAGAATAGGCAATAAAGGTAGAGGCTGTTCTGTGATTTATTGCTGGCTTGGATCTACCCTGCAGGACAAGGTCCTGCCTGCGCGGTGTTCTCTGAATTGAACTGCATTTTATCCAGGTAGTTTCAGGCAAGGAAGACAGGCATATGCTCAGCTGGATTCTGGCTTACCCATGCTGCTGGTTAACTAACAAAGTTTATTCAGGTTCTTTAATAAATTTGTACTAACTCCTTTGCCCTCTACAATTTTAACTAGGAATCAAATAAAAGTAGGCATTGTCAGCAATGTTCATTCTTTTTGTTTTAGGTTAAATGTATAAGGTGAATCAAGGAAATGGAACTGAGTATGCTAGTTTCAGTCACAGAGTTTCATCAAAACTACCACTTACATTTTTCCCCCTTTCCAACTCATTCTTTGCCTCTTTCTTCATGTACTTCTCTTCATTTCATTCTTAATTTAGTGATGATTTCGAATAAGATATTTAGAACAAGTGCTGACACATAAAGCGAGAGTTCCATGTCACTTCTCTCCCCTCACCAAAAATTAAACTGGGTAGTTCTTTTAAAATATAGCAATTCAGCCCTAGGACATAAGAATATAAAAATATTTCTCACCCCAATTTTAATTCAGGTACACAGTGCATAGTAAAATGATCTTGGAAACTAGACAAAAATTAGAGTAATAAGAGCTGACCGTACCTTTGCTTGTATATTATGTCTTATACGTTTCAGCCCTTCTGACTGGCTTCATTTTAACTAGCTGAGAAAAATATAATCCACAAAAGATGGTTTCCAGTGTTCAAAGTCAACTGAGACCGAGCTGGTGTTCAGTAATTACAGCCCGCAATTTCTAGGAGATTCCATCCCCACTAGACCTGCCGTCTCATGTCCCCATTTGTAACATTGTTCATTATATTCAACCTACTGCCATCACTCTGGAGCTTTCAAATGTATTCTGGGGGCTATCTTGCTGTAGGACACAGATAATGAAATAGTTAGATGTGACTTGTATTATAATCACCTCACCTAACCCCCATTTAGCTTGAAAAGTAGACTTAATAAAAGCAGGAGTGAAAGGCACTTTATGTTTTTAATAAGGAGTCTCACATGGTATTACCTGCTGTTTTTCATTGTGTGTCTCGTCTCATGGTTTTCCTTTGAGATACATGACAGAAGAAAGCCAAGCACATCTCTTAATCTTAAAGCACTTTAGGAATCTATTGCAGTAATCTACCAAAATCGATCAATAACTTCGAGCTAACAGGGCTGGTTTCCAAAGTATATATGTATATGATAGAGATAGTCACATTCATTCACTACCAGGTAAAGGCCATCTTATGTCCAAAGATCTAGAGGATTCCACTGTATAATAGTTTAATGTTTTGTTTGCAAAAGGTAATTATAAAACTCTCATTCCATCTCCTGCTCTGATGGGCTCAGGATGAATTTAAAATGGATTAAGAGGAAATGGATAAGACGTCTGTGTTGCTGAACTCTGCCCGGTGCCATGATATGCAAACAGTGAGCAGAGCTCTGTAACTACTAAATACACACCGAAGAGATGACAGGCTCAGATGTGAGAATGCCTGGATCTGCCAGAGAAAAGGGCTCCTAAAAATAGTGCTAACAATTTACAGAAGAGAAAATCTGACGGTGGTGTAAAAATCTTTGAAGGCAGAGCTGCTTGGAGCTGGATGCTGTAAACATATTCATGATGTTATGTTCAGAGAGGCATCTATTTTCTATGCATTAATCTCAGATGAGAAAATTATAAGTCCTCATTTCTAGATGAGGCTTTGCCACTAATTAGCTCTGTGACCTTTGGCAAAGCACAATGCCTCTTCAGGCATTATCTATGAAATGGGTCTGTTAAACTGAGGGTTGCTGCTGTGTGCAAAAAGGTGCTGGCAGGTTAAATATTCAAGAATGTCCCTAATTCCAACCTAATTACGATGCAAAATTGATTTTTTAATACTTAGGGACCACATTTCTTTAAAGATTATTGGAACCTTTTTATTTTATGTCACCAGATGTTTTTAAATAAAAAAGCAATATATGCTTATTGTAACAAGTCAAATAATACAGAGATGTAGAAAGAAAACTGTTTGAGCTTATAAATCTCTCCCAAATCTTCCTCTAAAATGACCCTCTCCTACCCCACCTGAGGTACTTAGTGTTAACAGTTTGATATAAATCACTCCATTGTTTTCACCATACTTTTAATATATACTCATATGTAGGTTGCCTTTAAATCCTTTTTTGATTAAAATAACATCATTTTTTAAACGATTTTTCTATGGACATCCTTTTAGGTTAAGGGTAGGAATGCTCTAGTTCACAGGCCAAATCTGGCCATGATAAATGTATTGTTTGTGGTTATTTGTTTAGTACTTCTGACAGAGCCAAAAATATTTATTCTCTACCCCTTTAAAGAAAATTTCGTCAGCTCTTTTCAATATATGTAGTTCTACCTCCTTGTTTTTAAAAAGTTGCATAATATTCCATAGACTGGATATTCATCATCAATTGGCTCAGGGAGTTGAAAAGTACAAAAAAGTATCAGCTTCAGGTACTGTTAGATCCAGGCACTGAAATTATGTCTTCAGTAGCCTGTCTCCCTTTGGTTCTTATTTCAGTTTTTTTCTCTGTAAGTCTAATTTTCAGGAAGTCTTTCCTAATTTACTGACAAAATGACCATCATAAGTTCCATTCCTAAAACTCATTCTGTGGTGCTAAGAGATCTTTTCTTTCCCAGTAGTTTTATTAGAAGTCCCGGGTGGGACTTTCATTTGCCTGGTTGTCCATCCCTGAACCAGTCAATACAGCCAGAGACCAGTATTCTATTGGCCAAGCATAGCAATATGCTCCCCTCTCGACCCTGGAGCATGAGGCCAGCCTTACCAATACATGTGGATTGAAAATAAAAGAAGCGTGGTAAAGGATAACTGAGATGAAGTTATTGAAAAAAAGGATTGAATACCAAGAGCTTAAGACAACAAATGCCCACTACAAGCACAGATTTCCAAAAGTGCTTTGCTAGGTTGGATATTTATAGTTTTAAAATTTCAGTAAATATCGCTGGAGTATTTTCCAGAGTGTTTGTTGTAGTCGATCACAGTCAGTTTCATCACCAGTTCTCGAGGGTGTTGTTTCTATATTGTCACCAGCACTAGTTATTAGAACAAACATTTTTCTTATTGATCTGATTTTTGAAAAATAGCATCTCATTGTTTAAATTTGAATTCCAATGGCTACTAGTAAAATTATCTTTTCATAACCTTATCATCTGTAATACGTTTATTTTTATATGAAATATTACTTTACATCATTTGCCAACTTCTTATTGTATTACTTGTCTTCTTATCATATATAGAAGCTCTGAGTATATTAGGGATACTAATCTTTGTCCATCTTACATGTTGGAAATCTTTTTTCATCAATTGTTTGTCTCTCAACTTTATTTATGGTATCATTTACTACATTAAAGAAAATATATGTTAAGTTCTGTGAAGGAGTTTTTCCAAAGGTAGAAATAAATTTCAGTCTCACTGGATTGAGACAGAAGGGTAAAAGTATTTATCAAAAATTATTTATCTTCATAAATATATTAAAAATGCTCATCTTCAGAAATTGCATGATTTAGAGCATGTAAACAGAGCACCACCCAGATTGCTCTATTGCTCTGTGATGTTCAGAAAGAGAAGAGATACACATGAACTCAGTTCCCCCATTCACAAGGGGTGATCTGCTCCTGGCATAGTGCATTCCTCCCACCTTGGTCAACTAACAGAAGCCAAGGACTGTTTTTGCTTAAAATGCCTTGGATATAAACTCTCATTCAGATCTTCAGTCTACAGAAATGACTTCTAATTTTGTAAAAATTTTTGTTTAATCATATTATAAGACACTTTTCCTAAAGTTTTTTCATATAGCTGTAGAAAGGAAAATCGTAATAGAGACGTGTGTGTGTGCATGTGAGCAAAAAAGCTTGAAATCCTTACTATAAAGGTATGAATAAAGCATTTCTATGTACAGTAGGTGAACAATAAAACATGATTTACTTAATTTAAAACTGGATTGAGCAATTGACATCATTGCACAGCAAATCTACAGAAGAAAGGAATGTGAATCATGTTATTTTTTTATTCTCAATGACCTAAATATCAAGTCTTAAAGTAGTTTTAATTACCTGATAGTTTAACCATTTAGTTTTAGGTTATAATTGTTTAGAAGTGAGACACAAAATTGTTGGAGGTTCTTTTTCTTTTTTTCTGAACAGTGCCCACCCACAGCTTTTAAATAAATACATCAAAAATTTAGTTTCCCCCAAACAGATAAAGCACTCTTTTATACTGGGTGTCATTTTCCTTAACTGATTTTTGCTGTTCATTAAGCAACCTGGTCAAAATCGTGGGTAGGCACTTTCTCTAGTCAAAGAAGAAAATGCTTTGGCATCAGTTAGGAACCATCAAAGCAGAAGACACAGGGAAGTTGGCCAAATGCCAGGCCTCTGGATTCATAGTCAGCCATTGATTAATTAATTAAAGGCTCTATAGTATGTATTCTGTGATATCGATTATGTATGATGAGTAGGAATTAATGTTTGAGTTAATATAATATCTTACAAAAAATTATTGTAAAAGATAATATAAGATAATATAATATCTTACAAAGAATTATTGTAAAAGATAAACATAGCTCACTAATTATTAGACTAAAGAGTTAGACTACTGTTTTAAATTCTAAATATTTGATAAATGTGAATACATTTTGCATGATTCAGACCTGAGAGTCTCATGGTGTCTGTCTCAGACTCATCAGGATAAACATCTACACTTAGTGTATTTGATACCAATGCTGGTGAATAGAGAATTCCAAACATTAAAATGTTGATGTAAAATACATTCATTCTCACCCAAAATATATTCCTCCAACTCACATGCCTTCTGATTGAGGAATAGTACATAATTACAAATACATGAGTACACACACACACATACACACGGGGGGGGACACACACACACACATATAATTAAACTCCTCAACAGTTGTAATCATGAGATGAGGTAAATACTCTGACTTCCCCTTTTCTTCAGGGGAAATGGAAGAACATACAGGTTAAGCACCTTATCTAAGGACACGAAGCTAGTATGGAAGAGCCAGGATTCAAACCCAGGCAGCCCAGCTCCTGGCCTATTTTAACATACATCAGAAGTGCAACATAAGTTATTTAATGGTCTGGACTTATGATCGGTGCTTGTAGCGATATTTCATCCTTCACTCTAATATACACTTGTTTATTTTAGCTTCTGGTGACGATGACACTTGTACTTCCACCATTGCCCTACTTTACAGATTGTGTGCATTGAAATATTACGCCAGGCTGCTATACACACTGCTGCTCCTGATTTGCTAAACTGTTGGCAGCCTTAACCCTCATATTTAGTTCCACCTGTTTTCTCTTATTCTGTTCACAGTAGGGAAGAAAAGCAGCCAAGTTTCTATTTTTGTCTATTAATCAGTCCCATTATTTGGAAGCCATTTTTAAATAGACCGCCCTCCTTTTCCAAGTTTAGCAATCTGTTCATTTTTTTTCCTTAGCCAGCCCTTTAATCGTCATTGGGGCTCACCTCTGAACTTTCTCCAATGTCTCTACATCCCTGGGGAGCCCAGTGGACAAATACTCCAGTAAAGGTCTAACCATAAAGAATGGGAAAGCACTGTAGCTGATATGTACTGTATGGTTCTCTATAATATCCAAGTTTCCAGTTTACATTCTTCCCTTGTGTCTGTCTTCTGTATCTACAGCATTTTAATTCAACAACAGCCCTTTAATTATAAAATTATGCAAAGCTCACTGCATGGGCAGAGAATTTGCCCTGCTCCTCAAATCCCTATACGTACAAAATGCAAACAGAGCCCAGATTCTATTTTGAATCTTTTAAAGAGGTTATCAGCAGAACATATATCAACACAATTATTGGTACCATAACTATTCCAAAGTCACAATTGATATGTTATGAATTCAGAATCTCTGCTAGAGTTTTTGAGAATTTAAAATTTAAAACAGTTAATTTGAAAAAAAAGGCCAAATATATGTGGTTTATTTTTGCTTAAATTATTTTGTTTGATTGTCAATTGTTAATAAAAAAGACTAACATTTAAACACTAATTTTGTGATTATGAGATTTTGATGTTAACTTTCTCAGTTAAGTTTTTGCTTTTTTCAGTGGAGGATGGTATATGGTTATTTAATTGATTAATTAATTAATTAATTTTTATTATTTT